>JADRCD010218374.1:20766-49702 GCA_019843815.1 Montemys delectorum | reverse complement strand
GTGTGTGTGTGTGTGTGTGTGTGTGTGTGTGTGTGTGTGTGTGATGGGGATCATTGTTAAGCAAAAGAAGCCATACTCAGACAGTTATCATACATTTTCATTCATATATGGAATCTAGATTTAAAACTCTCCCTCTCTCTTTCTGTATTTGTGTATATGTGTGTGTGGGCACGCGCACACCCACAAACACTTGCACCTGTGTGTGTGTGTGTCTGTGTGTGTGTGTGTGTGTGTGTGTGTGTAAAACAAATCACATTAAACTGGAACTTTCTCCTACTAGGGAAGAATAGCAAGCAGACTGACAATGTCGTTTGACCACACCTGCTTCAAGCTGTACAATTGTCTCCCAATAACGAACAATATTAAGCAACTATTTTTAGTCATTCAGACGCTTATCTCTTTGGGCAAAATGGATATTTAATGCAGTGCCTTTTTAGAAATTACTAGGAATGTCTAGAGAGGTGGACTCAGTAGCCGGACGCCTCGTTACACTGCTGACTGTAGCGAAGGACAGCAGGAAGTCAGCAATCTTAACCAGCACTGCGGTCTTTCCAGCAAGAGACTCACTTGTGACACCCTGAGACACAAGATACCGAGCAGAAAGAGCAGCGCTGGAGGTGTTTAATGTCTACTTTCACATTATGCTCTGGAGCTACAATTACAAAATCCAGTGTAACCCTAGCATCATAAAAAGGCAGGCACCGGGATGGAAGGGCAGACCCAGATACGAGCACCTAACGCCATGCCCACCAAAAAACATACAGGGAAAGGCGGGTGTCTCCTTGCAGAAGAACTGAACTAGATCCCTACCTCTCACACTGCACACAAATCGATTCAAGATCAGGAAAGGACCATGAGGTAAACTGACGCCGGGAGCTGAAACTCTGTCAGCTGAGCCAGTAGAAGCTTCCTCCACTCACCAGAGTCTCTGCCTAATTACACTTGTCATCAGTGTAATTAGTCAGATTCCAGATTCTCAAGATCCCGTGAGAAGGTTCAACATGTAATGTCTGCAACTTGAACCAACTGCTACATCTTAGAGGCACATTCAGTTATTTAACGGTCTTTGGGGTTGATCCCTGTGTGGTGCCTATGGGTACATAAGTAAATGATGCCCTATTAATATGAACAGTTAATGTATATGTTAATTAACAAGCTGAGTAAAACAAAGGGCAGTCCTTCTCAGACTGATAATGAACTTGAGAGAGAGTGGTGTCTGCTGTCTTAAGGATCTGAGAAACAAGGTCTCAAAAATGCAAGAGGGATAGTTCCCAAAGGATGACACCAGAGCTTAAGTCAGTGGCAGAGCCACTTCCTCAGCCTGATTATTTGTGCCTTTATCTATGATGTCTCATTTTGGTTCAACTATATGAAAAAATTCTGGGAAAAATCTGTTGTATGATGGTGCACCAAAATTTGTCCTTGCCTGAAAACTTGAGCATCAAGCAATGGTACACATGCTACAGTTTCTGTTTACCTGCTGATGCATAGGTATGTGGCAATCATAAAGCAGAAGGCTGTGGACTGATGAGGGGCTGGAGGAAGGAAAGGGGAGGGAGAACAGATGTCTTTATCATTTAATTTTAAACATTGTTGCTGGGAACTCTGCCATTTCCCAAGCCCAAGTACCCCTCCCAGCACTTGCAGAAGAAGTGGAGGGGACAAAGCCACCGTACTGGCCCCACAGGTGCCAGCCTGGTGCTCACTGTGAAAACCCAACCACTGTCATTCACTGGCAAGGCTGGGCTTCAGGACTCCTAGGAGTCTAGACAATGGAGCTAAGCCCTTCCTGCCTCAGTCCACTGTACTTCCATGTTTATTCCCTTCCTAAGCTTTCCTTCATCCCACAGATGTCAATTCTCTGCTGAAGCCCCTGCACCTACTTCTACCTCAGCTTGGACTTCCAATGGACCAGTTAGAAACAGGAAGACAGGAGCATTACATTACATTGCCGCTCCAGCATGCAACAACTCCTCCATGTACTGATTCCAGGAAAGGCACAGTCAAGGTGCTGAGCTGAGTCACATCCATACCAAACCTCAGGAGACTCAGCCACCCACCTAGCCATCATGTCCCAGTGCTCCCTGTCCTAACCAGTCTACTTTAAACACCTCCTTCTCCTTGCCCACCACTCTGACGAACTCTAATCCTGATGGAAGATATGCTTGAGTTCCTCACAGGGCAGTGATGCTGCCTGCATATCCTACTGCGGATGCAGATGAGGCATTGGCCCAAATGGATGACTGCTCCTCACACCCTGCTCTGGCCCTTTCCCCAGTCTCACTGTGATAGGAAATCTCTAGCTTCTTGGTGCTGGCCTCTGCATTAATGCAGGGGGCTAGGTGCATCCCCTCCCCCTGTGTCCACCCCATCCCCTGCCCCTGTGCCTACTCTATCTCCTTCCCCCTAAATGGACTCTCTATCCCCTCCTCCCTGTGCCCATCCTCTCCCCTCTGTGACCACACTGTCCCCTCACCCTGTCCCTACCCTATCCCCTCTCCTCTGTGCCACCTCATCCTCCTCCCCATCCTACCCCATCATCTCCCCCCCCCTACACACACACTGTGCTAAAATATCCAACCTTAAATCATCTCACCATAAACAGAATTAGTATTAGTGGAGACAAATGCAGTGTTTCCAAATCAGACATTCACTCCTTCAATCTCTGCTTCTTAAATGAGTGTGTCACCACGTCAAACACTAGGTCCGAGGCTAAGTAAATGGATGGTAGGCTGTGCCACCAAACAATTCCCGAGAACTCACAACTTGGGAAACATCACAGAACTCTGTGTACGAGAAACTGTAGGCAGCAGAAACATGGAACAGGTGGTATTTACATCTGCACATTTTACAATAAATCCCTCGGATAAAACCCATGTCAGACAAAAACACATGCTTCTTGAACAAGTGAATGGGCCAGTAGCCTCCCATCAAGAGGAAGTGCTCCTTCTAAGAAGCAATTAAAGTAGCATTAATATTATTTTTATTTGTGCTTGTGCAAGGTATAATCTGTGCGTGAGTGTGTGTGTGTATGTGTGTGTGTGTGTGTGTGTGTGTGTGTGTGTAGCCCAAAATGAAATGTCAGGTGTCTTCTACCATTACACAATAACCATTACTGCTACTACTACTATTATTACTATTATTTTTTATTATTATTATTATTATTATTATTATTATTATTATTATTATTACTGTGTATCATGCAGGACTTCTGGGCTTGATTTCTGAGAGCCTGGGAGGAGAGGGGAAGAACAGATTGAGGAAGCAGTGCTGTGGCAGAAGGCAGCGGGCTGGTCAGGCAAGGTGGCCAGCTCAAGTGTTCAGCTCTTGACTGCAGCCGTGGTGAAATAAGGCACATGTTTGGCAGGTCCTTCTTGGTCACTCTGCAGTAGCAGTTTTGATGTGCTGTCCTCTGAGATTTGCAGCTTGAAAAATCTGTTTGTTTGTTTGGTTTGTTTTGTTTGTTTTCTGCGTTTGCAGTTGGTGTGGGGCTTGGGGGTCATGTAGTGGCTGCCTTTCTGCATTTGTTGTTCCCGCTCTTCATGTTTCTCTTTGAGTTTTCTTCCCTTGTTTCGATATCAGCCATCCAAGCTGTTGAATTCCGTTTTAGGAAGGGCAGAGAGGAAAGGGCAGCGTGTCCCTCGTCCCCTCCTGGGAAGGGAGGGTTGCCAAGAAGATAAAATGTAGTCCCCAGAAGGCCTTATGAAGTCTGAGCTGTAGGAGGGGTAGTTTTAGGAAAAAATTTCAAAGCAGACACAGCCTTTTTGCAACATCACATCACAAGAGAAGGCTGGAGAGATGGGCAGGCATTGCTGAGGCTGGACCTTCTAGGACACTTAATCAAAGTCCTCAAATACCTTTGAATATTTGATAACATGAGGGTCTCGACATGTCCTATCTTCTGTAGTCGGAAGAAGCCAATCACATTTCAGTGTTCTGACTACCGGTTGCCTCCCCAGATCACCCCACCGGGTCTGTTTCACAGTGCAGTGGCTACGGGAACTGAGGACTGTGTCAGGCTCAAAGTAATAGCTCGACTTGGAAATCAAAGCAAGACTTTCCATGTACTTGTATTATTGCTCTGAAATGTAAAGACCTGACATTTGGTCATAGGCTCTCATAAAGACAATATGGTTTCAGTGTTTTCAAGTACAGTCAATGGATATTCTTTTTGGCTTCAGCACATTTTAAAGCCCAAGTATAAGATGCTCAAATTATTTGGTGAAAAGTACAATTTGGGCTGGAGAGATGGCTCAGTGGTTAAGCACATTGACTGCTCTTCCAGGGGTCCTGAGCTCAATTCCCAGCAATCACAGGGTAGCTCACAACCATCTGTAATGGGATACAGTGCCCTCTTCTGGTGTGTCTGAAGAGAGCAACAGTGTACTTACACATATAAAACAAAAATCCAAAATAAATATTTTTTAAAAAGTACAATTTGAGCAAGGTATGTATCAAGAAGAAGGGGTCTCCACTCACCTCTGAAGAGGGGTAGCAGGGCATGTGACTGAGCAGAGGACAGGAGAGGTGGCTGGCCTCATACTTCCCAAGCAGTAAAGTGTGACAAAGGCCACAGATATTATTAAAATGAAGAAACAATGCCTGATGAAAAATGGCTATTGCCCAGGATATTTGAGATGAATTTTAGACTAAAGTTTTGCAGCAAAACCACTCAAAGGCACCCACAGTGGTTTGGAGGAGCGTGGCCCTCATAGTCTCCAGTTGATGAACTGTTTGGGAAAGATTCAGAGGTGTGGCCTTACTGGGGTAGGAGGTGTCTTTGTTGGAGGAAGTATGAGGCTGGAGATCAGCTTTGAAGTTTCAAAAGCCTATACTAGGTCTGCTGCCTGCCTGCCTGCCTGCCTGCCTGCCTGCCTGCCTGCCTGCCTACCTGCCTCTGTCTGTCAACCTGTCTGTCTGTCTCTCTCTCCTCCTGCTTCCCTCCTTCCCTCCATGCTGGCCATGGATCAGGATGTAAAGCTACTTCTCCAGCATCATGCCTGTCTACTTTCATCATTATCATGATCATAATGGACTGTCCCTAGGAACCTGCAGACAAACCCCCAGTTAAATGCTTTCTTTTATAAATAAGAGTTGCCTTGAGCATGGTGGCTCTTCACAGCAACAGAACAGTGAGTAAGACTTTTAGGTAGGATTCCTCAGTAGGTGTGCAGAGCACTTATTTTAATAGCACTTTCCGTGTCTACAAAATAGTTCAGTTTGGGCAGGCTCCGATTCTTTGGAAGGTAGAGGACACAGGGTTGCTTTTGCTTTATCATGAAAGTTAAAAGTGTTTATATCACACGGACAGTGGGAGAATCTGAGAATTTGGTGATAAGCTGCACTTCAAACTGTTTTTTAGCCTTGTGTTTTTATCTGTTTTTATTACTTGAAGCAGGCCCGGTTAACAAAGAAAAAGAGCTTATTTAGCTTACAGTTTTGGAGATAAAAGGGTATAGCACTGGCCTGATGATGTCACAGCTACAGGAAGACATACCTGTTGTCAGTAGAGATGACATTTTGAAAAGGGATACTGGAGAGGCTGGGCTCTCATATCTCTTTTTCAAGGTCTCCCCAGATGACTCCCTACTAGGTCCCACCTTTCATAGGTCCGTTCCTTCCCACCATTATACAGAGAGGACCAAGGCCTTCCGACCAGAGTCCCCACCCCGACTGGAACAGACACAGGGGAGTTATTCGAAGAGCACTGTGTACTTGTTCTTCAGAGAGAGGGACCTGGTAGAGCTACCTTTCACACAGACACAGAACTCAGGAGATGCAATGGTTACCACTTCAAATAGACTTTTAAATGAAGGATGGCTTAGTGCTCCTGTGGCTTAGATGGAGATGTGGGTGGAAAAGCAAACAAGTCTCTGAGCTTCTTGCCAAGTATTTGATGCTCTGACATAGACTCCCCGAACCTCTCTCAGGCTGGTTTAACACAGGGGCACCCGGGACGGGACAGAAGTAGGTGAGTGTTTTGGAAAGGCACCCCAGGATGTTTAGAAAGCCCTTCAGGGCTTTAAAATGCGGAGTGGTTAGCCCTTCTCCAACTCTTCTTATTTCCAGGGTACATTTCACATGAGGTGATTGGGAACCCATGGCAGGCAGGCAGTTCTTGGGTGAGCTAGTGGGAGAAATGTCCCACACTCTCTGTAGCAGCAGTGCAATGATAACTGAGCTGTGGGGTGCAGGCAGCAGGTGAGACTTGCCCAGCCTTAGTTGCTGTGAAGGAGGCAGGAGGGCAACCATCTTTTGCCATTTCTCAAAGCTCCTCAGTCCGTGTGTGTCAGTGCTAGCTTTAGTCTTTCAGCCTAGCACTGGCCTCAAACCCAACAAACACAAGAAGTTCTATAGAACCCATGCAAACCAGGGAGGGCACCAAACACTGAGACAGTGGGTCTAAGTAACATGGATACAGTTTCTGACCAGCTCCAGGGTAACAAACAATTCCATGGTCCGGGAGTCACTGATAACACCTTCCAGTACTGTCTTCACCACCAAAAGATGCCTGAGCCATGTCTCTGTCTCTGTGCTCTGACAGTCTCAAACATCTACCACCATGAAGTACAAGTTCCCTGTTGGCAATAACACAAGAAATACTGTTCCTGAGGCACTGCAAAGAGCCAAGGATACAGGCAGACAGCCATTCTCAACACAGAAGCCAGGTTTAACTGGCTGAAGGCCAGCCCTGGATTTTAAAGTTTCCTTAAACTCTTCTATGCCAAACATTAGACTAGACCTTTCTAATATGTACAATCAGCAATGCTGAAACAATGTTACTGTTTGTTCTAAGCACTTGATGATTTCTCTGCAACTATTGAGCTTCTAGAGAAGAGCAAGTTCCTTGTTCCCTTTTCTCCAGTTACGCCCTCACAGCAGGTAATCAGTAAATGCTTGAACTGGTGACTGAATGATTAGCCAGGAAAGCATGTCACACTGGGTCACACACCAGGTACAATTAACTATCACAGTTAGTGTTTCCGTCAACTTGACACAAGTTAGTCATTTGGGAAGAGGGTATTTTAACTGAGAAAATGTTTCCACCAGACTGACCTGTGAACAAGAGTATGGGGTACTTTCTTTATTGATGGCTGATGGGGAAAAGCCCAGCTGCCTGTGGGTGGGTCCTGCATAGTGTAAGAAAGCAGGCTGAGCAAGCAAGAGGGAGCAAGCTGGTAAGCAGCACTCATTGATAGCTTTGACTTTTCCAGGTTCTTGCTCTTGACTTGACATCCCTATGACCAAGTAGGACATGAGAGTTGTAAGATGAAATAAACCCCTTCCTCCCAAGTTACTGGTTTTTTTTTTGGTTATGATGAGGTTAATTTTTTTGCTTATTTTTTTTTTTATAACAATAGAAGAACATAATCGAGATCCTTGCCTCTCAGGTGCACGTTTCTCCTATTAAACTTTCAGAAAAGTCTTAAGATGTAGACTTGAAAGTAATGAGAAATTGTTAAACCACTATTCTTCACAGGTTTTGTTTTTTTGGTTTGGTTTGGTTTTTTTGGTTTTTTTTTTTTTTCGTTTTTTTGGTTTTTTTGGTTTTTCGAGGTATTTATGTTTAAAAATCTCTCATAGGTGACACAAAAATTTTAGATGCTCAAAAGAATTACATCAACTAACATTTAATAGCATCCTTTGTCAGGGCTGTCTCTTCGCTAGCCTCCAGTTGGTAGTCTCATGGTTATTTTTATAACTCACATCAAAGCCTTCAACACACAACATCCATTGCCAAAAGCAAAGGAATGCATGGTTTCAAAGTCTTATGTCATTACTGTAATTTCAATGCCTGAGATAAAATAATCAGAGGAAATTTTAAAAATCATTTTAATTTCAAAGAAAAGTGTCCAAAATTATGTTCCATGAAAACCATCTCAGGCGTAGCTTGTTTTCCTATTCACAATGTGTGCATCATTTGTTAGTGTGCTACAGCAGGCTACAACCTTGCCAAGCTGTGTGTTCTGGCAAAGAAACTCGTGCCTCATTAGTCTATAGAGCCATTACACTAGACACCAGCATAGCCACCATCTGTTTGATATTAACCAGTTTAAATATAGATAAATCTGAATCTCGGGTTATTGAACAGTAGGTTGGGGTGGCATGATTTAAATTTTTATTCTAGGTATGACATGTCTAAGAATTTCATTGGATAATAATAAATCCCATCTCTGGAATCAATGTCAAAAGGGAAAATATTCGATAACTACACTTTTGTATTAAAGTGAAAACCATGTAAATTTTTAAAATTTAAGGTAGCTGATGGCAACAAGACTTTCATTATTAACCACCTAAAAATAGTAATTAATACTTAAAAATAGTATGTTAAAAATAGCAATAAAGTAAAAATAGTTATTAAGCACTTTTTAAAAAAAGCAATGGTAGCATCTATTCTAGAACACACCACACAAAACCACAGGCTATGAAAGACAGCACTCTACCAACAATTTTTAAAGCATGTAGGCTTATTTATTACCCTCAGGTACTAAATAAACTTCCTTCAAATACTAATGTGATGTCAGAACTTGGGGCCTTATTAATACTCACCTTAAATGGTCACACTAAGTGCCGCTTCACCCCCCTCTCTAACACTGCCCACACTGGTAACCAAAGGACATGAGACATTGCTGATAGTCCAGGTTAATGTTCTATCTTTCTTACTCATAAGACACAGAACAGTGTTTGTAGTATGGAATCAGGTCCCATCTTGGAGACTCTTGCAAGAAATTCATAGGACAGGGCCTACACAGAGCCTCACGTTTGTGCTGTGTGTGGACACAGGTGTTCAGTGTTAACTGCTATAGAAATCTCTGGGTCCCAAAGGGCACTGATCAGGACTGTCATCCGTAGCTCACAGACAAATGAAGATAGTATAATGTTTAGTGGGCTCAAGTATGAAACACAGTTCTTTCCAAGACTTGGTTTCTTTCCAAATGCATCTACAGATGTTTGATGGAACAGTTGGAAACTCCTTAGAAGTTATCCTTGGTTTAGAAAGTACTCTCAGTTGGCTTTGCATGTGAGCACAACAGCTTATAAAGAAAATAACTGTAAACTCCAGCTTCAAAAAAATCACTTTGAAATGGATCACTGGGAACTTGGATTCAAGGTCATCTTCAGACAGCAATGTCCAGTGCTGGGGAGACTGCTTACAAAGCCTGTGTCCTCGAGCAGGAGTGTGACTCCAGCCCCCATGACAAAGCTAGGTGGCTGCTTAAATTTGTATTCCTGGTGCTGGGGAGATAGAGGCTGAGATCCTGTCTCAAAGAACAAGGTGGATGACTCCTGATGAGCAATACCAGAGGTTTACTGACCCCTGCACACATGTGAACATGAGTCTAACACACACACACACACACACACACATACACACACATGTATATACACTCAGCAGACAGACACATATGTATACACACACAGAGAATATTTGTGTACATACACGCAGATGCTGCTCGGCTGTGCATAAAATGTTATAGCACGAACTGGAAATGGTAGGAAAGCAATATAATTGTATTGAAAACATTAAAAGCACACATTGCTCAAGCCCTAACCCTGAACAGTCAAGTCGTCACTCCCAGCCGGGAACCCGTTTCTCTTTCCCTTCTCCCACCAGACTTCCCTGGCTACAAAGTGCCAGCACAGGCTAGTCTTACCATCAGACGTCCAAAAGGAAAACAGTATGTCATAACTCTCCCCCGTTTGTTAGACCAGTGACCCTTTAACATGCTCTGGAGACCACAGCAGAGCTCAACACAGCATTTCCTGCACAACGGCACAAGCTGCCTTGGGGGACTGGAAATATGCACACGTTGGCCTTTCTAATTCAAAGGCCTGGTGGTGGAGATTCAAACTAAGTGTGAAAAGTCAATACAAACATTACACATAACACGCACACAGAGAGAGGGGGGGAAGGAGGGAGGAAAGGGGGAAGGAATAAGAGAGGGGGAGGAGAGAGAAAGGGGAGGGAGAGAGGGAAAGAGAGAGAGAAAGAAAGAGAGAGAGACAGAGAGAGAGAGAGAGAGAGAGAGAGAGAGAGAGAGAGAGAGAGAGAGAAAAGCTGAGACACATCTGGTATCTGGCCCCACACAGTTGATATAAATGATAATCAACATTTCTGGTGCAACTCACTCCCTTAGGAAGCTTTCATAGGAGCTTGAGAAAAATATGCCCAGCACCCGTGTGACAAGGGACCACAAGCTAACAAGAACCACTGGGCCAGTGACCATCCAGCTTCCTGCTTCTGCCTTCCCACGTGCCTTGATGAACTCTGTGCCTCTGTGGAACGAGAAGCTCCATGAACGCTTCCTTCTGGACACTGTTTTGTTGTCCATGGCATTTTCTCGCAGCAACTTCAGAAAAGTAACTGATACCATATGTGTGATATGTGCGCGTGTGCATGTCTTTGTGTGCATAAGAGTGCAGGTGCCCTAGGCAGCCAGGGATATCAGATAGATGCCCTGGAGCTGGAGCAGATGGTTTTGAATGTCCCATATGAGTGCTGG
Source organism: Montemys delectorum (assembly GCA_019843815.1). Taxonomy (NCBI): domain Eukaryota; kingdom Metazoa; phylum Chordata; class Mammalia; order Rodentia; family Muridae; genus Montemys; species Montemys delectorum. The sequence continues at coordinate 39,197 of JADRCD010218374.1, read as the reverse complement.
GGACTAAATTTTGTTCTGCAAGAGCAGTGCTTGCTATTAACCACGGAGCTATCTCTCAAGCCCTCATAAAAAATGTTTAGGTTAGCTTACGAAGGCAGCACTAAAGTTGATTTTAAAAATTATCATTTGTAACAACTAAACTCAATCTTACATTTTATGCTGGCTAGTTTTACATAAGCTTGACTCAAGCTAGAGTCATTTGGGAAGAGGAACCCTCAGTTGAGAAAATTCTTCCAGAAGATCCGGCTAAAAGCAGGACTGTGGTACATGATTCTTAATTAGTGATAGATGTGTGTGTACATGTGTGTGAGTGTGCATGTGTATGTATATATATATATATATATGTGTGTGTGTGTGTGTAAATGTGTGTGTGTGTGTACATGTGTGTATGCGTGTGCATTCGTGTAAAGACATTGGCATTGGGTGTTTCCTCTCCCTGCTTGGGTTTCTCACTAAATGTGGTACTCCCTGATTAGGTCAGGCAAGTGGCCAGTGAGCTTTAGCTATGCAGTTGTCTTCCCCGCTACACCTACCCCTACATACTTGTGCCTACAACTCTGCCAGGTTCTTACATGGATGCTGGAGATCTGGACTGAAATTGTCATGCTTTCGTGGCAGGCACTTGAGCAAGGCTGAGCTATCTTCATGACCCCTCCCTGCCCACCCCCCCCCCCATTAGCTAGGTTGTACCTTCAAAGCTCAGCCATGTTTCTCAGGCATCAAACATCTGAAACCGTTTCCCAGTCTCTGAGATTATCAGTGATGGAAAGGGCTGGTTAGCCTTCACTCCTAATCACCCAGGATAGGCTCATTTTGGGGAAGAAAATATTGATTGCCAATCCATTGCTTCTTTTCTTTCTCTCAAACTATGCACACACATGCACACACTCATACTCATAGATACTTTACAAACCACTGTGGTTACCCTAAAAATTGCTTCACAGATCAGTGAGAAAGCCCTTATTTCCAAATACTTGTTTTCATGATAATATGTTCAGAAACTATATAGACTTACTTAGAGCAAGAAAACTACCTATATTTCTACTACATCCTGAAAGCAATTATTTCTGTATATCAGAGAAGTTAGACTGCTTATCATACTAAGAAATAGAAACAAAGGAAAATTATTTTGTAATATTCAAAGAAAACACACTCATGTTTACTCAGCTTGAGGGGAAATGTATCTGTCCTCACATATCTTTTGAGTGTATATTTCTATTTTCATGAATACAACTGTTTCTTAAGCAATCTGTGTTTAAAAAAATAAATGCATTTAAAAAAAAAAAAGCTGGAGATGCAGCTTCATGGCACAGCCCTTGCCTGGCATATATGAAGCCCTGTTTTCTATTATTTGAACTGCAAAGGTAACTAATTAATTGAAAAGATAAATATATTTCAGAGAATAAGAGAAGAACACACAAAAAGAAGCCTGAACCCAAACATTTTATTTTTGGTTCGTTGACAGTTTCATACATCCATCTAAGGGATTTTAGTTTTTCTCAGCTTCCTACTGAAACTCTACTCACAGCAAGCCCATCTTTCCTGTGTGACCCACAGGGTGGCCTGTGTGACCACTGGAGGAGGTTATTTACAGGAGAATAGGAGATCCATCAAGGATCTCTATATTGCATCGAAAAGGACTATCCTGGTCTTATGACTGGATGCTCTGTGACAGTGAACAGTCTGGTGGCCTCTGTTACCTGAAGGGAGGGGAAGGGTCAATGATAAGCCCAGTTCCTTCTGCAGCCTACACCGTGGCTTTAGGCCGCCTTGTATAAAACGTACGAGGTGTAAGATGTGTACACAAACTGCATTCTTTGCATCAGTATTAATTGTTGGCATGGTCTACAGACAGACAGCATTCTCTTTGTTTGTACAATAAAGCAGTTGTCTAGGGTGTACTGTGTGGCCCATTAGGGAGAAGAGCCGGATGAGGCCCTGCAGCCACTGAAGCATACCTGGAACCTGACCTCCTTGCCTCCATCTCTCTTCCCAGCTATTGACGTGAGCTCTTCACTCTTGACACACATCCCTGTCACTGCCATCCAATGTATTTGCCAGAGGGCAAAAGTTACAGAGCTATCAAATCAGGAACTGGAAGCTAGGTGAGCCTTTTCTCTTTATAGTTCATGGCCTCAGATACCCCCCTATAGTGACTCCAAGGTGACTAATACATAGTGAGTACTAAATAAATTCTCAACAATTATTTGCCAGATCTTTTTAAATTAAGGATGCTTCTCTTGTATTTATCTAGTTCTTCCTAACAATGTTATCTTTAAGCAGAAAGTAAGACTGACAAATAAAATGCTAACACACCTCAGTTTCGTGTTATGTTTTGTTTTATAAACACTCTCCTCATGAGTTAGGAATGTTCGCTCTAAAATCAGTGCTCACTCCGCGCAGGTGGGCAACGGCTTACCTTCTGACTTGTTGGTTTTCCTCTTCAGCCACTTTTCCACAGTCTCTGCACTGACACTTTCAGAAACAAACTCATCTAATACCTGGGGATGGAGAGAAAGATAGGCCTTCACCTTTTCATCCGTCAAACCTGCAAGAGAACCAGAGAGAAGAACATTCACCTATGCGGCACCTTCGGACAGGAAGTATGTAGCACCAAGACACACCATGCTAAGACTCAGCATCTTCCCTCTGCTGCAGAGAGCTGGTGGAGGCAGTGTTGCTTACCGGGAACAGGGCTGCTGCTTGGCATTAAGGGCAAAGCTTTGGAAGCACACAGGTGACAGGCGATGACTCTGTGGGATGCCACAAAACCGTAACCACGGACATTCAAACGCTAGGATGGCATTCTACCTTAGCAGAGCAAAGCTGAGGAGTGTGAAGTCAGAAGTTGGCAGTTTCAGATGGTAGTTGGTAAATCACACTGGAGAACTGTTCCCCAACTGCCAGTTCTGGAGGCATGCAAGCCAGGCCGTTCCTCTCTATTGTACATTGTGCTGCACAAAGCGCTTACTACATCAAGTAAACCTGGCATTGCACCGTAGACGGGTGTCAAAGGGATGGATGACTGTGTTAGTCACCGTTCACCTTCACTGTTGTGAATTCAAATCCCTCCCCTTCCCATGGGCGCTAAAGCTGGTGCTGTAACCCATGTTAGTTGAGGATGCTCTTGCCATTTCTTCATCGTTGTTAGAAGTAAACAGTTCCACTGAAGTTTCCACCCGCTTGCAAACTGTTGGCTATACATAAGACAAAGTAATCTTATATTTTTCATATCAAGAATTTGAAATTAAAACAATCTCGAACATAAAAGCAGAGTGTGAAAATTGCTCTCAGTTCCCTATGGTCACTGAGACTGAATGAATGTCCATCCCTGGGGATGGCCGGATGATAGCACTGGAAGCACCTTGCCTTTGACACAGACTGAGTCTGATTTTGTCACACATTTCCACAAGCAAAGCGGAGCATCCATACGTGTTCATTAATTCTGCTGATCACCTAATACACAGTTGCCAAGACCTTACGGCTGAACAGGGTAGCCAAAAAGGCAGATGGCTCCTTTCAATGGCTTCAGTTACTAAACCATCCACAGCAATACAATATGCACAAAACATCTTTAAGAGAAGGGAGGGAGCTGGGCGGTGGTGGCTCACGCCTTTAATCCCAGCACTTGGGAGGCAGAGGCAGGCAGATTTCTGAGTTCGAGGCCAGCCTGGTCTACAGAGTGAATTCCAGGACAGCCAGGGCTACACAGAGAAACCCTGTCTCAAAAAACCAAAAAAACAAACAAACAAACAAAAACAAAAAAAAAAAAAAAAGAGAGAGAGGGAGACCTGTCCTATCCCTCACAGAGCATAGGGTACCAGTGGAACAGAATCCGATTTGGTACTTCCTGCAGGATGCTAAAGGCAAGAGGCCCCCCTCAAGGAGTGCTCAACTGACAAGGCCAGACGTATCCCTAGATAGTGAAAGAATTGGACATTGGAGCGAAGGTGGTAGGTAGAAGACAGATGATGTAAATAAAGATGGTACTCTTTTTCCTATGCCCACAAAAGTTAATTCCTCGAGACTCCACTGCTTTGATGACATCTCACGGTCCCCACTCTGACTTTCCACATACCCTTGATGTCTGTGTTCCCATCACCTGCTCACTAGGATATTCACACTGGTCTTTGAATACTCCCCTACCACCTCAAAGAGGCATATCCTGTGAACCTAAAGGAACCACCTCCTCATTTATTTTTTTTTCCTCTGAAGAGATTTCACCTCTCAGTTCCCCTTCCCTGTGACCACTACTTTCCTATTTCCCAGAGAGCCAGGCTACATATGAAGTCTTAACTTGGGGCCCTTATTTTTCAGCACTGTTATAAGCTATGTTCTTTTTGCAAATTGTATATTACATAAAGGACCCAAAATACACTCTTAAAAGTCAACCGTAGGCAAGCCAACAGCCAGCTTTGAAAAATGGACCCAAAGTTGAAAAAACAGCTTAAACAAAGAAGATGTAGATATCACAAATAAACACAGAAAAGGTACTAATTGGTCATTAGTGAACTGAAGGTAACATGAAAACATACTTATTACAATGGCTAATGTCCAAAACCCAGAGAGCAGTAATTGTGGGTGTGGAGGCAAAGCATCAGTTCTTGCTCGCTGCTGGTCAGCATCCAAGCGGTATGCTATTTTGGGAGATAGGTTGTTAGTTTATTATCACTTAAATAAAGTTGTCCTGTATGACCCAGTAATATCATCCCTCATTAGATGCAATGTTCGCCTGACCCATATGGAGACCCATGTCCACTTGAAGACCCACGTGTGAACACTTCATGAAAAGCTTTCTTCCATATTCTGCTAATTCTGGAAGCACCCAAGAGCTATCTTCTAGTAAGTGAAGACAAACTGTGCATGTCTACTTAACTGTTAGCTCCCGAGAAAGAGACATGATGAGAAGCCAGGGAAAGACCTAGGTGCGTCTAGGGAGATAAGCCACTCTGCGGAGCTAAGCATTAAGTAGCTGCAGATGTAAGATACTGGGGGAGAGTCCAGTAGGGCAATCGGGAAAATATTGGTAATTGTCTAAGTCAAAGGAAAATGGAGGGAGGCTGACTGTGTGACCCCATAGTAGGTCTTGTGGGGTCAGGACATTATTCTGTGATATTTGGTGGTAAGTATATAATACCATACACTTGTCAAAACCCACAGAATCTTACAGTATGGTGGATAAAATCATGATCCATGCCCTCGTTTACAGAACGGAAGGCTGGGAATGGACGATGTAATGTGACAAAAATGTCAGAACAATTTCCGCTCCTGCAACGAGCCCCACAGCATGTGAAGTCCACTCCCTGGCTCCTCATTCTCACAGCAGCGTGTGATCTCTGTGAGTGCTGAGAGGTTCGTTCTTTAGGATGCATCCTGTCAGGTTACAAACATGCCCACTGAGAGAGAATAGTCATCTCTCAGTTAAGGTGTCAACTGGATGCAAACTGAGATTCATATCAGACACAGCTTTAAATGTCTCTTCATGACAACTTCTCATTCGAGTAGAGGGACCTGCGTGTGCTGAGGGAGAGCCATACCCGAGTGGAACCAACTGGGGGTTGGTTCTTGAGGACGCTGTTAAATGTAAGCTTGGATTAGGAGAAGCTCAATAGTTGATTTCGAGGAAAAGCGCTGCTTTCTCAGTCCTAACCCCATGCTGTGCCTGTACAGAAGGCTCTGGTGACTGCGGAGGGCCAGGCACACGAGGTACATGTCCAGCCTGCCCTTCAGACTGTGAACAGAATGTAATGTAAACCATTCCCTCCCTCTTCAAGGCCTTGCCCACATGTAAGGCAGATTCCACCATACTGCTTCCTACTCCCTGCAAAAACTCAAGCCCTGAAGAACAGCCTGAGCTCTGAGAGGTGAGACAGACTAAGCAACAGTGTGGACAGGGACAGAGAGATGCTCGGCAGCATGGAGGGCACTCGGTTCTTGGCCATCATTCAGCTCAGTCTCCATGCCACATAGTTAGGGGTCTCGAATTTGGCCTTAGGTCTTCCATGTTTGAGTTCAACCATTAAGAGTAGAGTTAACAATTTGGGAATCTCCGGACAGATAGATGTCTTGGGACACAATCCAAAGCTGCAACACCCTCCTGAGGCTGGTTGGTTCATGCTTCCATAACTCGTTTGCTGCTTGGAGACTTCTCATAGCCTAACTCCTACTGTCTGACAACTCAAGAGCTGGGTGCATAAGTGAGTTTATGTATAAATTCTTAGTGGTGTCAAAAGGCAGCTCCAAAATACACGCCAGAAATATTTGCCTTAATATATAAAACAAGATAAACGAGTACTTTAAGAAATGTTAGTGCCTTAACACAAAGACTGCCAAGCAGAAAGGTCAGACCCATCTGTTCTGACAATTCCAAAATCCAACTACCTCTTCCCCCCTGGGTCTTTACTTTCCTGGCGTCCATCCTCCAGCTACCGAAGGTGCTTCCCCAGATAAACGATAAAAACAGCTAACTACGATTTGCTATTCGCAAACGGGCACTTCTGGCACGGCTGGTGTGCGGGAATGTTTTCCCGTAAGCAGACACTGGGTTACATCCACGGAGCAGCTCAGGTAGGCCTCGGAGAATTATGTGTCTGATTCACAGCACATGGTCACTCCCCACAGGTCACAGTCCTAAGTCACAGTCCTGGGTGTAAAAGGAAAGGGCAGAAACACAGAGGCGTCCCATACTTAGATCTGGGAGTTCTCTCGTCCACAGAGACAGTTACCAGGGTTGGAACAGGGACACAGACCAACAACTTATCAGCCCCATTTCTTCGTGCTCTCTTCTCTCCGAGACCGAAACTTTTCAGATGGCTCCTGGCCAGCGCCGCTTCTGCTCTGGAGCATCGCTTGACACAGATTACAAACTGAAGCACTTGCCTCTCAAAGCCTCAGGCTTTGGTCAGGGAGTGGGAAGTGGGGGGTCAGCCTCCACCTCGGAAGACCCATTCTGGTCTAGCTTGAGGATGAGGAGTGGTCAGTAAACCAACCCCACTTCCTTAGGGTTCTCCTGACTTTCTGCTCCAAGATACCAAGCCTTCATCCCCACTGCCTGACACCTCCTCACCTTCCATCTGCATTAAGTGAGGCATTTGGACCGGAAGCAAACTTGACCAGAGAGCGCTCCCTAACTGCACCCTCAGGCCTGACTTCCCTGGGCTATCCTGCTCCAGCTGCCATCTTGCTCTGGCTGGTAGATGAAATCTCCCATGGGCTGAGCGACCTCTCGCTAAACACGAGCTTTTCCAACTAAGACGAAAATCTCTCTCGGTGCAGGAACTGGTAACTAGTCTGTCACAGTCTCCATATAGCAAGTGTCTTGAAGTCTTAGCCTGAACATCCCCTCCCAGAATGGCTGCTCATTAGGGAGGCCTTGGTTGGCACGTGGAGATGAGGCTGTGAGGGTATGTACAGTCCACAGATAGGTAAAGGCTGGGTGCCTGGGTGACAGCCTGGTCTGTGTTACCAGACTTCTTTCTAGAAGTCTGAAGTTGAGGTAGTATGTAGGCAGAGCTTATCTATATGACACACACTATGGCCACAGCTCCAGTTTTCAAAACCTGAGTTAATGAATCTCCAATGTGCTCTGCTGGCCCTCCTCGACACACGTCACAAGCTAAGTGATGGGGAAACTAAGAATCACCTCAGGTGACTCCAAGACAAAAAGGCTCTCGGTCAGCGTGAGCCAGCTGTCCCCCTGGCCTTCAGGGACACATGTCTCCCCTCTGCTCACTGGCTGTCAGCTCCCAGAGATTGCATGTGCATCTTCGAGAAACTGGCTCATCCTGAGCACAACCACATGCTGGTTCCTGTGAGTCATCTAGCGACTCCGAGTTCAGGGGTAGTTCTAGCGGCCACAGCACTCAGACTGAGCAATGCTCGGTGAGGGCATCAATGAGCAACTGTTGCCCTGTGTGTTAGTGAAGGGGCTGGGAAAGCCAAGGCGCAGCTGTGCCTGCTGGAAACCGCCCAGCGCCTGGAATCCACACTCCCGCAGCAAGTGCGGACAGGGTTGCCTTTCAGCAGCCCCTCTGCTCCCGCTCGTGGGCTTTTCCTTTCTCTCTTTTGTTTCTGCACAAAGCTCCCATGCTCATGCCTGTGTGACACTTCCTGAGAAGGCAGTGTAACTTTGTACTGTAAATAGCAAGCACCCTTCTAACATCTCCGATCCACTGACACTCCTTGCAAAGAATGCCCTTCACACACTGCCTGTTGTGCTTAGACAAATGTTTATGAGTGTAAAGACATATGCATAGTTCCTTCTCAACACTTGTCAAATACAGGAATAGATTAACAGGCTGTAAACTTTCTTTTGGCATTGTTTTAAAAGGTCGAGGCTTATGCGGAAATCACCGCATGGTAGCCCCGAGATTATGGAAGAAACAACCCCAGAAAATATTGCTGTCACTGTGGCAAAGGAGAAAAGCAGGAGGCAGACAGCGAGGACAAAGATCTTGTAGTGCTTACGCATGTCTCTCACAAACGCACATCAACATGTTTTCGTTCCATGCAGGCACATCCCACGGAAAGGGGCTTCATCTAGAATCCAACACTGACCCTGGTGTGATGTAATGCTGGGACCCTCTAACTGCCCCTGCCTCAGCAGCCTGAGGGGCCAGAGGGTTTCAAAGGTATGGCTTCCAGGGCTCATTATTTGCTTGTATCAAAGGCCTCTCCCACCTGTCCCCCAAGACCACCACTGAGGTAAGCAGTCAAAGTTACTTTAAGAAATCAAACCACAAACCTGTCACTCGTGGTTTAAGATAAAGATGAAGATGGTTTTTAAATTTCTGAGCCTGACTCCTAAGAGTAAAATTAAGCCCGAAATATTCTACCAGCAGGAAGTCTAGAGTGGGGAGGATTTACACCCCTACTTCTCAGCTCAGGTTTACATTAAGCCGGTAGCGGGCTAAGGCTGCCTCACCAGTAGACGCATGTGCAGACACAGGGCACCACCCCAGGAGTATGCTCTGAGCCTCCATGTTTCCATCATGCACCACAGGCAAGTGAGGTGTAAGGGTCTGCATGCAGGCCATGCAACTGATGCCAAGCTACTAGGAGAGCACCCATCTCCCACAGAGAGGCTGCCTTTCTCTCAAGAAATCCAGACATGCATGCCTTTCCTCTGGAAGAACTCATGCTGTTGCTTAAAACCAGGATAAGTGTTCAAAAACCCACATCTAGCTATGCATTAGCAGCTAACGGCATTCCCGAAGAGCAAGAGTGTTTCAGATAAGAGCCACGAGGGCTTGAGGTCCGTCAGACATGGAAATGATTCCCACCAACTGTTCTATCAGCCTGACCATGTACCAGAAACCAGTCCATGTAAAAATTTCCAGCAGCACCACCAGGGTGACAGCCAGCTTAAGGGACAGTGAGAGTGTGCTGAGGAGACAAACACGAGGGCAGATTGATAAGCCAGAATGAGAATTCTGCCTCAGTGACGTACTCAGAGCATTACTGTAGGCAGGAACCTTGCAGTAAAGACAGAACCATCAGTAAAGGAAAACCCCAGGCTACTGAGGCTGGATGTGGCTCCTCCTGGCTGATGGTAACTTAGCTCAAATGGATGCTAAACTTAAACAGTTGAATCGGGCTAAAGGCACAAGGAGTCGCTAAGCTAGAGTTTGGTTGATCCCATATTGACATGACGGTGTAGAGATACTGATAGTCACAATGTCAAAATCGAATTCTGCTGTGTTCAAATGCTCAGACACAGGGTGACAGCCTGAACTGCAAAGTGACGGGGCTGAGTTGTGACAGTGCTTTATGCTTCGACAACCACGTGGACAGTGACCTTGTGGTATGTCTGTGGCCAAAGAGGATGACAACCTTGCGTGTCGGTCGAATCATGTCCACGCTGAGAGCATCAAGAACTTCTACATCCACCCTTGTCTCCAAGTGCTCAGCGCAGGACTTGATAAAAGTCCTTGTAAAAGGGTTTCCTGGATCCTCTCATGCAGAAGCAAGCTGTAAAATAGCATGCCCTGTTTTAAGATTATAGTGCACTGAAGAGGTGGCTCAGCCATGAAGAGTGCTGACTATTCTTCCAGAGGTCCTGAGTTCAATTCTCAGCACCCTCATGGTGGTTCACAACCATCTGTAATGGGATCTGAGGCCCTTTTCTGGTGTATCTGAAGATAGAGACAGTGTACTCACGTACATGAAATAAGTAAATAAATCTTAAAAAGAAAAAAACACAGTAAGATACTTTAGAGAGGAAAGTAGGGGGAAGAGTTTCATGTAATTTAGTGTAGGGGGGGGAAGAATATAGAAGAAATGGGAAAAGAAGGGAGGCCCCCTCCAAAGACAGTCATGTAGATTTAAAAAAAAAAAAAAAAAAAAAAAAAAAAAAGACAACGTGATGCTTTGTATATACTTGGCCCAGGGAGTAGCACTATTCGGATGTATGGCCTTGTTGAAGTAGGTGTGTCACTGTGGGTGTGGGCTATAAGATCCTTATCCTAGCTGCATGGTAGCCAGTCTTCTCCTAGCGGCCTTCAGATGAGGATGTAGAACTCTCAGCTCCTCCTGCACCATGCCTGCCTGAGTGCTGCCATGCTCCCACCTTGATGATAATGGACTGAACCTTTGAACCTGTAAGCCAGCCTCAATTAAATGTTATTCTTTATAGGACTTGCCTTGGTCATGGTGTCTGTTCACAACAGTAAAACCCTAACTAAAACAGCCATGCAAACTATTTTAAAATTAAATTTAGAAAGGAAAATAGTTGCCATTATTTGTTATAGATATTTAATACATGGATCAAATTATTTTTTAAGAAGTCATACCTGGGCTGGGCAGTGGCTCAGTGGGTAAGGTGCTTGCCAGTTGAGCACAGGGAACTGAGCTGAGATTTCCAGCAGAGCCCTGGAATCCCAGCACTATATAGTAGAGACAGGAGGATGCCAGCGCCTTGCTGGACACCGGTCTAGCCATTTAGCAGTGAGCGACAAGTCCAGGGAGAGACAAGTATGGAAAACTGAACTGGAGTTCAATCACAGAAGACAGCAGATGAGGGGCTCTAACCTCAATGGACACAAGGCTGCCTACATACATGTACACATAGATGAGGAGCTCTGACTTCCATGGGCACAAGCCTGCCTGCATACGTGTACACATAGAGGAAGAGCTCTGACTTCCACAAACACACACCAACATGCACATATACACAGATAAAAGGGGGAAAAAGTCTCATCTCCACTTTCAGCCCATTAAAGCCCTGAGAAGCTCTAAAAATGGAACGCTCCACACCCTCTTGTTGAGTATTCCCCAAGAACAACCCCTTTCACTTGTTAAAAGGCTTTGAAAAGACAGAATTGACAGATCAGAAACAAAGAAAATTAAAATTTATGCAAATCTTCTCAGAATGAGCTAAAATCATTCCCACCCCCCACCCCCCCACCCCCAGAAAAGCTGGGAAACACCTCTTTCTGCACATGGTGGCATGTGACTGCAGCACCTACATTAGAAACTGTGAATAGGACTGAAAATTCTGAGGGTAGGTACTTTAGGCCAGTGTGGGTTCTACTGCAAGACCCAGTCTCAAAAAGGGATGGATGGAGGAGGGGAAAGGGGGATGGAGGAGGGCAGAGGGGGGTGGAGGAGGGCAGAGGGGGTGGAGGAGGGGAGAGAAAGAGAATGAAAAAAAAAACAGTTTCTTAAAATATCTGATCATAAAGTCATCTAGAAATGTAATTTTTGAGAATTAATTTATAAAATAATATTACTATTCACATCTCTTTGACTCAATGTCTGGCTTATAAGCAATACTGAGGCCAGATTATCAGGCACTACATGGTGCCTTAGGGTGAATCAGAATTGAGAACAGACTATAAGTAAAGAAAGCAGATGATCATTCTGCAAGGCTGATAAGGGCACATATAGTGGTTACTGGGGGTGGGGGCTGGGGCGGTGAGAAACACCTTACAGAAGAGATCCATTCTGCTTCCTACTCCAAGACACAGAGTCCATCACTGCCAGAAGGCCCAGCAGCAGGCATGGCCTACATTGTGAAGGTGGCAAAGCTGAGGTCCTAAGCCAGGCAGAGGGAGCCAGTTAACCAACCCACTGTTGCAGCTAGGCCCCAGCTTTCCAAGCATTCCTAAATAATACCACCAGCTGAGGAGCAAGTGCCCAGAGAGCCTGTCAGGGACATTTCCCACCAGGCCGTGGGAGCCAGTTCACAGGAGCACACTGATGGAAACTGTTCTCGGGGGCAAAGGTCCTGATACTCACTTAGTATGTGTTTACTCTATGTTTCTGCAGAGCACTTACATCCGCAGTTGATGCCTGGCATGTAGCTGCACAGCTAACTTTACGAGAGGCCTCTGATGCCATCTAAAGCCAAACAAGAGGATGAGCTGACAAATTAAAGATGACTGAGGCCGGAGGTTACGTCAAAGGAAACTCTGGCTTGAATAGTGACCGCTAACGTCAAAACAGGACAGCAAATACCAGAGGTCCCAGAGGAAAGGACAATAGCCTGGGTTTACATGCGCTGAACCATGGTTGTCTACGTGGACACTTCTAGTATGCTGTAGGGAATATAAAACTGCAGCTCAGCAGGAAACAGAGCTCAGAGGGATATCCGTGAGTCAACCTCACTCAGCAGCTGGAGAGTTAAATGGGGCTCAGGTATGACCACAAGCAGCCATAGAGAACCTGGATATAGAAGCTTGCATCTGCCCCATGAGCACTGGGAGCTCAAAAGCCAGACAGCCTAATTAATGAGTTCCATGATGAGCTCCAGGGTCAAAGGCAGACCCTGTCTCAAAAAAAAAGCCTGGAGAAGAAAGCTACTGAGAAAAAACCAGCAGCCTCTGACATCCACACATACCTGCATAGGCCAGCGTGCCAACATGAGTGTCAGCAGGTGCCGTGTACACACGCACAAACGCATATACATGCATGCACAAACATACACAAATATGCACATACATACATATGCACATACATACATACACATACATATACACACACTCACACATGCATACACATACACACACTCAAACACACACAAACATAGATACACACTCACACACATACATATATACACACATATACATATGCACTCAAACACACACTCACACACACTCACTTGTTCCGTGTCACCTTGACACAAGCTAGAGTCATCAGAGAGGTGGAAAGCCTCAGTTGAGGAAGTGCCTCCATGAGACCCAGCCGTAAGGCATTTTCTCAATTAGTGATCAAGAGGGGATGGCCCAGTCCATTGTGTGTCTTGCCATCCCTGGGCTGGTGGGCCTGGGTTCTATAAGAAAGCAGGCTGAGCAAGCTCTGGGAAGCAAGGCAGTCAGCAGCACCACCACTCCCCACATGGCCTCTGCATCAGTTCCTGCCTCCAGGTTCTAGCCCTGCTTCAGTGTCTGTCCTAATCCCCTCCATGATGGACTATGATCTGGAAGTGTAAGCCAAATTAACCCTTTTGCCCCCAACTTGCTTTTTTGTCATGGTGCTTTGGTCTAAGCAAAAGAAACCTTAACAACAACAACAATAAACAACAGCAACAACAAAGTAGTTATTCCTACTTTTTGGAATTAAAAAATATAAGAGATCTGCCAGGATGTTCTTTTCTTTCTACACACACGCACGCACACACACACACACACACACACACACACATTTGTCAATAGTATGCTAAGCACACATGCAAACATATACATACACACAAACACAATGGCCCATGTGTGTCTTTTGAAGGTAGTAAAAATGGGCAGGTCAACTGATTTGAAACATACACAGCCCTTCCAGCCTGTTTTCTAGATTTATAAAATGATAATCATCATCTAGCTCATGGGTTTCCATTAGATTTACAAATAACACATGAAATGTATAGAAATGGCTCAAAACCACAGCTACAGTAATGAGACAAATGAAGACCTGCAACATATACATACTTGTGTATATATGTGTATACATGAATGTATGCATGTGCGCGTAACACCCCCCACACACACACTTGGAGATTAAGGGTGTTCAAACAGAAGGATCCAGACATTGCGATTCCAGTAAGTAGATTAATAAGCATCTCTCAGCTGCAACCCTTGGCTGAAATTCCTCCCTCCTCCCAGGAGTCCTTCAGACAAGGTCTCCAAGCTTCTCCTGGGGCCTCAGTATTTACAGCCTGATTGTCTAGTACATTTTTCAAGGAGGTAACTCCCAAGAGCAAATCATTCCTGAGCACAGAGCTGCTGAGGAGTCCTGAGCCTCCTCACTACAGAGAGGACCAGGAAGCAGAAGACCCTCGAGGAGCGCTGACCCTGCTTTCTCAGCTTTACACCTAAGAACCAATGAGAACAAGGCCTGTGGGACCCTGCAACGGCCTGATGAGACACAGGAAAATGACACGGAGATAATTTTTATAGAACAGACACCTCAGAAACAAATTCTCTCTAAGAATTTGCACCACGCCTCTTCAGATCTCGGAACTGAATACACCACCTATGGCTGCCAGCTCTGGCTCGTGCCCACAAATGAATGAGGCAGTTACAGCTTCGGCCTCGCCTGGTCCTGCAAAGCCAATGAGCTCCTCTTGCACGGAAGGGTTACAGCCTTCGCCCTCAAACATACCATGTGATTGTAATTGGTAGTCATTTCTAATTATCTATTCAAGATATTCAAAATTAGATTCCCATATAGGGAGGCTGCTGGCTAGATGCACATGGGCATTTCCTAGATCATATTTTATCCTTCTTTTGTAGATTGGGAATTGGAACCCCTAGGTCAAGGCTTCTTCACAGCCTGGCAGAATTAACTGTCCCTCTCTAACCTTCTTAATAACAGCATGGGTGAGGGCTGGGCTGAATCCTCAGCACATAGGAGGAAAAAAAAAAAGAGGAAGGAAAATAAAGGGGCTGGGGGTTGGGGAGGCAGCTAGAATCGGGCTTGCAAAAACAGTTTTTCCAAGGAAGGTCAAAACTCCCTCCAGCATTACGTCTGCCACATCAGAGAAATCTCACCATGGTACCTATTGAAATGTCAGGAAGACACTGAAGAAGAAGAAAAGGAGCCTGTGTGGCTACTGACAGCTCCTAGTGACAAGAATGGTTCCATTCCATCAACTCAAAGTCCAGGCTTTCGAAAGCGTCGTGTGCAGACATCCTCCGAGAATCCCGTCCTTCAACAGCCGGTATCATGTGGCCAGCGGTCAGAGTCAACAGGGAACGCGACACCAGTTACAACCACAGAGCCTCTGCAGATCCTAGCAGACATCACTTCATAAGGGAGGGGCTGGGGGTGGAGGGGTGGGCCTGGGTGGACACCTCACTTCTCACTTGCTCTAACACAGGTCTGGCATAGTCCTCTTGTGCCCTCTTCAGCCTCTCCGTGACTGACTAGTTGAGCATGCTATGTATCTTGAAACAAAGGCTTTAGATTAGTTCAAAAGTCATACAGGGGAAAAAAATGTTTTAAAAGGTAAAGAGATTTTTTTTTAAATAATTAGATGCTTTTATGTTTAAAAAGCACCCCAATGGGGAAATACAATGATTCTCATGATGATACATTCAGACCTAAGAGAATAATCAGAAATCAATTCATGCAAAGCAGGGATTTAAAAACCCTAGTTCTCTGAGCGCCCCCCCCCCCAGATCCATTTGGGGAGCCTGGAGAGTTGCTCTGTGGTTAGGAGCTTGGCTGCTCTTCCAGACTACCAGGGTCTGGCTCCCAGCTCACACATTAAACTGCATGTAAGTCCAGCTCCAGGAGATCCAACACCATCTTCTGGCCTCTGAAGTCACCTATGTACTTGTGGTGCACATAATACCCATGTATACATATAAGAGAAAAGGAAAAATAAATATGTTTTGAAGACAAAAGGAGCATTTTTAAAAAATACTGAAAGAAAACAACAACAACAAACCAACTGCTCTTTCCCAGGGCGGGGGGGGGGGGGGCGGCTACAGATGAAGCAAACAGCACACACAGGAATCTTGGGAAGAGGCTGAAGAGAAAGGGGGTGAGGGAGGGGGAGGAAGGGAGGGAGGGAGGGAAGGAGGGAAGGAGAGAGAGTTACAGGTTGTGAGAGAGAGGGAGGGAGAGAGAGGGAGAGAGGGAGAGAGAGAGAGGGAGTGTGTGTGTGTGTGTGTGTGTGTGTGTGTGTATGTGTGTGTGTGTTACTAGTTGTAGGATTCTGGTCACTGGACACACAGAGTTTTCACAGAGAGTGAGTCACCCATACATTGAGGCCTCAGGAATGACTCCAGAGAATTTAAACTGAGAAATCGCTCTCTCTCTCTCTCTCTCTCTCTCTCTTTCTCTCTCTCTCTCTTTCTCTCTCTCTCTCTTGGCTCAATGAGAAAAGTGAGGCTTGCTTCCGCAGAGCAGAAAAGATTAAGCTTTGCTCCACAGATCTTCCTTCTTTCTACAGTCCATCCCTCAGTCTCACAGAAAATATTGAAGACAGGAGAGAAGGAGCGTGTGTGTGTGTGTGTGTGTGTGTGTGTGTGTGTATGTGTGTGTGTGTGTATGTGTAGTGTGTACATGGTGTGTGATGTATATGTGTGTGGGGGTGGTGTGAATATGGTGTGTGTGATATATATGTGTGCATGTGGTACGTGTGTGTGGTATGTGTGATGTGTATGTGATGTGTGTGATGTATATGTGTGCATGTGGTATGTATATGGTGTGTGTAATGTGTTTTGTGTGCGTGGTATGTGTGTGGTGTGTATATAGTGTGTGTGATGTATATGTGTGTGTGTGGTATGTGTGGTGTGTATGTGATGTGTGTCATGTATGTGTGTGTGCATGTGTGTATGTGGTATGTGTGAACGTGGTTTAGGTTGAGAGAGAGAGTGTGTATAGTGCAGAAGCCTATGGACAACTAGGGATCTTCCAGTCTCAGCCTCTCTGTGCTGGGATTAATGAATTTGCCACCACATGTGCCCTTTCCCTGGGTTCTAGGGATGGACCACAGGTTCTCATGCTGGCAGGGCAAGAGCTTTATTGCCTGATGTCTCCTATCAGCTAGAAATTTCCACCAACAACTAAACTAACGGACTTCGGAGACCTTACAGGACAAAGAACGGAGTTGGAAAAGTTACTTTGTGGAATAGTTTACAAAACAAACCAGAAAACTCGTTAAATAAATAGACAGCTATAACCTGAAGCAAGAAATAGCACTGCGGGGGAGAATCAGATGTTCTGGTCGTAAACCACTTTCCAAGGCACGAACACAGCTATCTGCGAGCCCCTACAAACCAAAAGGAGTGAAAGGAAGAAGGCACTGCCTGCCCTGCGCCAAGACATCTATGGGAGTTTCTTCATCCTGTGAGAAAGCGCTGGACTTCAGAGGCAATCCTTCAACTGCCTTATGGACACGCAGAGCTGGAGGGAAAGAAAGAAGAGGCAGGGGATAGAGGGTAACCAGTAGCTCAGTGTGCAAATAACTAGAAACAGCACACCAGTCTGAGTGTTACAGGAAGCTTTCAAGGACCTTAGCACCAAAGAGACCATAAACAGAAACGCAAACCTCTCTGGAGAGCTGCAGCAGCACGTGCTCCTGGGAAACAGCATCCGTGAGTGAACTTGATGAGAACTGTGTCACACCAGGCTCAGGCTGGCAAGCCAAAAGCAAGAGGAAGGAGATCCTCTGGAAACCACCTCCCTCAGCCATGCCCAGGACGACCCCAGTAGGAGAGGCCTCAAGAAAGGGTGGGAAAATGAGCTGACCAGAGCTTGCTCGATTTGCTAAGATAAGCTGTGGGTCTGTACATCCTAGGAGCCTAGGAAACTGAAAAAAAAATGCAAAGAAAATACAAGAAAAACCCAAGATTGTTGGAAAATGAAGAAAAGCGGACGTCTGAAGGTAGCAAGTGTGTCATCGCTCACGGCAGATCCACAGCGAGCTGCATAGCTATGGCCACCCATCTCCACTATCAACTGTATGGGAGTATCCTAGGAGATGAAGACACCTGACTGCATCTCTAGAACTATCCCTAGACAGGGGAGCAGAGGGGGAGTCCCTACCCTGAATATGGATGACACCACCCCCCTCATGTCTAGGAGCTTGGACAGGATAAAAGTTGGGAAAGGGGGCACAGAGCCAACATCTCAGAATAACGCACGAAGACTAATGCATGGGGGAAGGGCACGTTTAAAATACTGGAAAAAAAAAAATCCCAGTCAAAACCCAGACTGTCCTGATGTAAGTGAAGGCAAAGTGGAATAAACAGCACACAGCATTCTTAACACAACCAAAGTGAAATAGGGAAAGCAAGGCTAAGCTAGACAATGTCGAAACTGAGACTGTTCCTTTTGCAGAGGAGACTTTGTATGAATGCAATGACAAGCTACAGGTTTGGTGAAGTCACCTGTAAGCCATATACACAAGGAAGGACCTGAATCCAAGACATACCATGAACTTCAAGAGAGAGAGAGAGAGAGAGAGAGAGAGAGAGAGAGAGAGAGAGAGA
>JADRCD010218374.1:0-20756 GCA_019843815.1 Montemys delectorum | reverse complement strand
AGAGAGAGAGAGAGAGAGAGAGAGAGAGAGAGAGAGAGAGAGAGAGAGAGAGATCCACAACAAACAAATGCCAACTAGCATATGATCAAGACTTGAAAGAGACGAGACCCTCCCCCCCACCAAATGACATTCACTAAGCCACAGAAAACGCCACTACACCGATCAGAACTGGTGCCGCAGGCAAACACTTAGCAAGTATAGAGAGCCCCCGGGCCCTCTCAGACTCTGTTAGTGGAGATTGGAAACAACGTCACTCATAAAGAAATGAAAACTGATGATCATCAAAATGAAGATGTGAGTATCTAGCATGGTTCTAGTCAGCACCATCCTGTGCTGGAAACAACCTGGAGTCCCTGGAGTGTGTGGAGAGTGGAGCAGCTACACAGGAGATGCTACTGGGCGCTCAGAGACAGTATCTGACCTGTGAGCCGGCCTGGATGGCACTCTACAGCATCGCACTAAACGGAAGCAGCCAGGCTCAAAACAGGGGTTCACTAGAAGGCGGAGTGGTTTCTGAGGCAAGATCCAAATTGTTCACTGGAAATGCCCTGGCCCTATAGAATGACCCCAGCTTCGGATATCTTACTCTGACCAAAAGCCAGTTGGATCGGTGAGGAGGTTTGTTAGCTGGTCAGACAGGAGGGGTTCATTTGAGTAGGAGGAGAGCTTCCTCTCAGATGCAAATCATCTGACTGGTGATTTCACTGATGAATGGGCATCTCTCGTTGTAACTGGGTAAGATCAGGATGAGTCGGGAACCTAGTGACCCCAAAGCATCATCACCACCCTATACCACCCTCTGATCGCCAGCTGCTCCCAAAAGCTCCCCCTAATAAACAAACGAATGTAAAGATCGAGACACTTAAAAGACTGTCTCTTAGATCACAGAATGTTTTAGAAAAGTTATCAATATAGTAACTACAAATCAAATTTATTTTCCTAAATCTTTCATCATAAAAATAAACTCATATTTTCCCAGAAGTATTCTGGAAAGACAAAAAAAATCTAAAGCTAAATATTTAAAGAGATTAAGATCTGTCATAGAATAACAAGCATAATTAAGCCATGGCAGCTGCGCTCACTGAGGGCCTCTCCTGGGGAACAAGAACCCCAGGAGGCACATCTTCCTGGTGCAAACAGCAGAATGTCTTAGGGCACATCCAGATGGTTAGAAGGGCCCTCTGGACGCAGTCAGGAGTGACATATGCAGCTTTATAGTAGACCCTTAGACCTTTGTGCCTGCAGGAGCACATCGACAGTAACGATAAGCTCTGCAAAGAGAGGAGGAAGCCAGCTGCTGGTCACCAAGTGTCATGGGCTGGACAGGAGTATGTGTGCCATCCCGGGATGCGAGGCAGCACCGCGGGTCTGTCTACACCAGGATCACCAGAAAATGGGTTGAGGGAGATCAATAGCGCAACACAGTCTACTACAGTAGATGCTCAGCTCTGTGGCATATTTGTAACTCATCCCGAAGGAAAAGCAGTCGCATCACACACTGGCCGACCCTTTCCGGCATAAATGAGCTCACTCTGTTACAGGTGTTCTGCGGACATTACGGACTGATGTGAGCTCACGGGTAAAGAGAAGGAAAGTAACAGCGGGGGGGGGGGGGGGTGTTAGCTCAGGATACAGCTGTGTATCCACAAAAGTGCCTCTGCTATCATCTACAAAATGGGAGAGCAGCCACTGAGCACCTGAGTACCTCTGCCTGTTCATCGTGCTCCGGCCCCCTAAGGCAGATAAGGTAAGGCACCTGTCCTCAACGTCTCGCCTCTCCTTTTAGGTGACCAGGAGAAGACGGCACACAGAGGATTGGTGGCAATTATTCTTGCTTTGCAGTCAAGAAAGCAAGGATCCTGAGGTTAAATTACTCCACAGTACCCGGGAGGGTAGGAAAGGCAGTTGACCCTTTTGATGGACACAGGACAGAAAGAATGCTACACTCTGTGTGAACCAGGGAAGTGCCATTGTTCCCTTCTCACAAGTCAGGGCACTTCTCAAGATAATTCTCTTCACAACATTTAATCCTCCTCTTCCCCACCGGCCTCCCTTTCCTCCTCTTCCTCCTCCCTCATCTACATTCCTCTCTGCCCTACTCTCTCTCTCCTGTGCCTCCCATTTCTATGGGTCAGACGACTGAGCACAAAATAAAATATATATATTCTCCAAGTTTAGTAAGTGTCCAAGAGCTTAAACTTGGCCTGCTAGCCTTGACCGGCCTTGGCAGTTTTTCAAAGATGTAGGTTGTAGGTTGCAACCAGGAGGAATAGACCTTTCCCTCCAAACAACACAAATTGGGTTATCGAAAGCTCACGGTGATCACGCTCAGACTCTCCCCCATATGCGCTGGCAGACTGTTTGCTCCTAACTGTCACTGGAGGTGATACAGACCAGCAGGGAGGGGTGCCATCTATGGCAGTTAACAGGTTAAGAGACTCCTCCAAGCCAGCAAATCTCATAAGCACCGTGAACCAGGTGCTAAGCAACGCTAGATATAAAGTGATACACAACCCCTTGCCATCTTCACCAAACCTGTGGGGAGGGCACGGGGGCATGCAGGGAAAGCTAGCCTTTGAACTGGGTCTAGAAGACCCATTCCTTGATGGGCAAGATGGGCGAGAAGAGAGATAGCCTCTGATAAGGGCAACAGAATGGGCCAAGGCCTGGAGATGAAGGTCAGGAAACACTCACGAGAGAACTCTGAGTCACAGCAGGGCTGAGAAAAGCCTTGTGAGGAGAAGCTTCTAGAGATGAAAGCAGTGAGCAAAACTCCAACAGGCCTTTTGAGTCCTGAGCTGTTTGGCCCTTGAAGCAATGCACAGCTGCCACAGGACGATCTGAGGAAAAGACAACTGCCCAAGCCAGTTCCATAGTAAAACATGGTCAGAAGCATGAGCCACCCCCACACGTGGGGACAGGACAGACTAGGGGGTACACATCAGGGTGCAGCAGGGTCCCCGAGTGCTAGAGGAACCTTCGTCATCTACTACAGCCGATCCCAAATACAGCCTCCAAGACAGGTACTGCATGGTTCAGACATGCATTTTAAATCTACGAAAAGCCATGCAGACAGCTAACATACACACTCCAGTATTTACACAGCAGGACACCTACTGTTCAGGACAGTACTGGTCAAGGACTGGGACGGAGACAAAGAATGCATGCGGCTGAATTCCACTCGTGAAGCACAGGCGGGTCTCGAGGAAGTCTGGAGCAACGGAAAAAACTTCTTCCAAAGACAAGACTTTCGAACCTCTACCAGAGAAGAGAGCCCATCCCACAATGCTACTTAGCATGGTTTTCTTAAACAGTTGCATATTAATAGGTATAATTAAACACACGGTTGTGGAAGACACAAAGACACTTACTCGATCACTGTACAAATACTCTCCAAGATCCAGCGACACTTTCTAGGATGAACTAAAAAAAAAACAAACAAACAAAAACAAAAACAAAACAAAAAAAAAGCACCTTTATTCTGGCACCTGCAGGCTGAATGCACCGAAGCCATTAGTGACAGGAAAGTGTTGGGCACCGGAAAACTGGCCACATCCAAGGAGCGATAGGCTTCCTTTACAAAGGACATAGTGGATCTTGAAAGTAACGACACAAATGTAAGATGGAAAATATCTCACTAAGTAATTCAGTATTAATTACAAATTAAAATTACTATTGAAAGTTTTAATAATGTAATAATATAAAATATAACAATCAGCACTCATCAGTGTCTCAAGATGGCATGAACGAATGAGTGAAACCATGACCTTGTTACTTCCAGAAACTTCACTACTGGTCTCTGCTAAGGCACACTTGTGTGACAGTGGGTTCACCAAGCAGAGAGCTGAATCGTGAATGGAGATGTGTCACTTGAGAAGTGTCATTAAGGCACACAAGTCCAAAGGAACTGATCTTCAACTTTCAGCTTTGGTGTCTAAGCCAAGCACACATACACAAATGATATTTTCAAATCCAGGTCTTTGTCAGTGCATATGCGGGCACAGGGACAGTAAACATCATGACATTCCGTTAGCAACTCTAGGAACTCGAGGCCCATCACTAGAACATCCAATCATGCATCAGCATAAAAAAAAAAAAACTTTTCTATGTCCAATAGCCAGTACATCTGCTAGGGACAACCGAGAATGGCCAGAGTACTTGACATAGGGTGTGAGCTCTCTTCTCGTATTCTTGGAGAAACAGGACTGTATTCTGTGACTGAGGATATAACACACAGTCACGACAGGCTATTTGGAGTTTCCATCCTCCTCTCCTGACAGAGCTGAGCCACTTTGGATCCCTCCCTCTGAGATCCTCTGCTGCCTGTCAAACATCCCACCCTCCACCACAGTACGGTGGAGGGTGGACCACATTCCCTTTCAACGATGAGTCCAACTCTCCCGGTAACTGCAATAAATAGAATCCAAGTATCAGAGCAGTGCACACTGTGGCCATGTTCAAAGGAAGCACCAAGACCTCCGAGAATTAAGCTCAAGTCTATTTTTCAAGAGATTTAAGCATAAACAGGACATTTCTACTTCCTTCAAAGTCACCCATCACCTCTGAAATTCTAGTTCCAGCTTAATAACCAGGAAAGGGCAAAGCCAGTCTCCTCAGACTACCTCACCGTGCAGTACCCGGCCTGAAATTCTGAGTGTGAAGACAGATGACTGGGGATCACTACCTTAACTACTAGACACTCTCAGGGGCCGAATGCAGCCGAAGCAATATCGGTGTGGATCAGCTGGTCCCTCCCTTCACCAATCTCAGAAAACTTGAGGGTCTGCTTATTTTAATGAGAACCACCCTTTTCATCAGATTAATCACAGTTACACACACGAACACACAACGTGAGCCTTACCAGTGGCAAGAGAAAAAAAAGAATCAAAGGATGTGTACTGGATGGGGGTATATCTTTGCTAACAGGATTCCTGCCAAATAATTCATAAATAACACTAAAGAGTTTAAACAGACGGGAATCTTGCCTGGTCAAGAGGAAAAAAAGGAAAGCCCCAGAAGAGCTGCTTTTGAGACTCTTCTCACTGCTCTGGCCCAACCTTTAGGATAGAAGCCAAACAGCTACTTATCAGCCCTTTGATATCAGGGGAGGGCTGTGTGCGTCAGCAGGCCAGGAGGGACCCTGCAGATGGCAGCGGGGGCACGTGCTTCTTATCTTATCAGCTGATGATGTCTGCCACTTCAACAATTGCTGAGAGAGCCCTGCGGGAAGGAAGGTGTGTGTGCAGGGATGTGGGCCAAAGCTATGCACCCAGCAGCTTAGTAAATCCAGCTGTCCTGTACGGCAGGCACACTCATTACGGTGAGAGCCTCAGCCCTCGACACTGGTCTTAAGAGAGAGCGTTTGCTTAAGGAGTAACCCGGGATGTGTATAACAGCTGCTGCTAGCTACATCAGCGCTTGCATTAATTTCATTTAGGAGAGTTCAAAGGAAACTACATGTGACGTATGTCAGCTTCACCGAAGAGGCTCTTCCGGGATGGAAACACAAACTGCTTTTAAAACTCTGCTATTATGGATACCTCTAAAGACAAGGGAAGGGGCGGGGTCATATTGGGTCAGATGGGGTTCAAACAATCATATCATGCAAACCAGCAGTACGGAAGTCTAAGAAAGTTTCCTGAAAGGGGGTCTAAACAAAAACAAAACAAAACAAAAAAAAAAAAGTATGTGAACAAAACATTTGTTAAAATTTCCTTGTTTTAAAAGTGACTTTTAATGGATCTGTTTGGGGAAGAAAGTAGGGCGTGGGAAGGTCTCAGAGCTAAGCAAGTACTCTGCCACAGAGCCATGTCCCCCCCCCCCCCCCCCCCTTTTTTTTTTTTCATTCTTTATTTTGAGATAAGGTCTTGACAAGCTTCCCAGGCTAACCCTGAACTTCTCTGTAACCCAGGCAGGCCTTGAACTTGTGATCCTCGTGCCCTGGCCCTGAAGTTGCTAGGCTTCTGCCACCAGGCCAACTCTACAGCAAATTTTAAATATTTAAAAGAAATGGCTCGTTTGTTAAACGAGAATAGACTCAGCAAACGCATGGGCTTTGAGGCAAACTCAGATCACTTGGCTCACACTGTGCTTGACATAACTGATTTAAAAAAAAAAAAGGCAGCCCTGCATTTATACCATAATTTACAATCATCCGTGCGTGTCCTACCCCACACCCTCGAGGGTCTCTGGCCATTCCAATTGGCCATTCTGATATCTCACTGAGCCTATTATACATTATTCCTTCAAATGTACTTGTTAAATTAAGACAAAGACTGGTATGTTGTGCCCAGATACGTTGTATCCTTACTCCGCCCTTTCTTTTATCATTATTGAGTCTTTGGTCTCTATAATTCACCCTCCACCCCTTTACCTTGTGTCTCTGTGATCTGAATCAACTTGACCTGCCTAGGTTTCAAAGCCAGCCTCTGTGATGTCCTAGTGGCCCTGACATAAATACAACCCAGCCATAGTCCTCCTCACTCACTAACACTTCAAATCTGTCTGAGAGAAACATGGCCCTGCCAACTCCCCCACTCCCCACGGACCACTCCCTACCCTGATCCCTGTCCCACTGCTCCTGAGCCTTCAGACACATCATTATCCTCTGACACATGACCTTCTGTTTCCTGAGAACCGGCGCTCCGGTTTTTCCACTTCAACATTTCTCTGATTTCTCTGAACCTCTACCCACTTTTTGTCTGTCTCTTAACTTGGCTCGTTCCCTTGGAGTTTCATCCCTTCCTCTGCCTTACTTGCTCACTCATTGCCAGCTCTATATTTTATATTTCATGTCTTTAAGCTTTCTTTATCGCCTGCACAGTCACTTACGTTTTCATGGATCCTCCAATGCGGATTGACAAGCTCACTCCCTTCAAACCTAGAAAACCTATTACATTTGGGTTTTTTGTTTGTTTTGTTTTTTTGTTTTTTTCTGCCAAAGCCAAGCATTTTCTGGTACTTACTTTGATACATATACATGATACAGATAATTAATCCCAATTAATTCCTTAGTCACCACTCTGATTTCAGCCCCCACAGCACTGTACTGAAATGGCTCATTTTTGAAGGAACCGAATCTCCCCCAATTTCTAAGACTCATAGCAGTCTAACTGACAGTCATTCTCTGTCCCTGTCCCAGCAGAGTCAGATGGTTGGTCTTAATCCCCGCCCCCCCCCCCGTCAATCCCCGCCCCCCAGCTTCCTTCTCTCTTGACACTCCTGCAGTCAAAATCAGCAAAGTAGATGTATCTAACCAGATCACTCTCCTAAAACAAATACTCTCTCCAACAGACCAATGGTGCCGGGGAAAACGGAACGAAACATTGAGGAAATAGAAATCTGCAAACTTTTAAACAAAAGCTAAGCTTTCCAGAGTAACACCGAGTCAGGCCCAGTGAGCCCCTGCCAGTGATACTGCGTTGTGTCAAAACAATTTACTTGAATGAGACAAGTTTTAGCAAACTAATACTTTGAACTTGCGTACCTGACTCTACCTTCCCAGTTTCCTCTGCTGACTTTATGTCCTCCCTCCCCTGTTAAATGTGAAGACTTCTCTCTTCTATACTCATCCTATACTCTCTTCCTCCCATGTCCACTCCACCCCATCTCTTCAACTGTAGCATCTCTGTGGGCGACTGCTATATCGATGCCATTAGCTTAAATAACAACAATAACAACAAAATCAAACAACTCCTAGATTATCCTCAGCCTGCTATATTCTAGTCCTTGAGTCACCCCGCCTCCTCATCAGTGTGCCTCCTGTTCTGCACCCCATCTCCCATAAGGGAAGTCCTCCTTCCTCACCTGAGATTCCTATCATAGCTGTCCTCCAGCCACCCTCTCCTTCCATCTCTGATGTATGTGAGTGCTGCTTTCTGTCCATACTGACCCGCAGGGCTTCCACATCCTCCTCAGCCTTCTTCATTCCCTTCGTTACTGCTTCTTGTCGGAACTCTGCTCACCACCACCTTCTCTCCTGAGGAAGGACCAGTGTCTCTCCCGGAGCTCAGAATCAACTCAACTGGCTGAATAGAGTACAGTGATACTCTAATTCCCCTCAGGCTATTTGTCTGGGTGCTGTTGCATCAAGAGATGCATCCCTCCAATGTGCATGCCAGGTCTACAGCCAAAGTGCTCCTATCACAAGGAGCAGAAAAGCAAGTGAGCAGAGGGGAGGTAAGCTGCTCCAGACGGACGTGTAGAGCTGAGATAACTGAGCTGCCTTTCCTCAAGGCTCCTGGTCCTGGCATCAAGGTTCCCTGTAGCCCAAGGAATGAGAACCAAGCTCCTTCGGCTGGCGCCCACATAATTGACTCAGCCCATGTACCTGTGTTCACCCTTCTGCCTCACAGGGCCTCCCACTCCAGGTCTTCTGACTCCTCTCCCTTTATCTTTCTCTCAGAAGTACATTCTTCTGATGGGAAGGAGTATTTGAGGGGGCCAAAGACTAAGTGGGAAGTTATTGGTGTCTTGTTGTACACAGCTGGGAAGACAGACATCACACTCATTGAGACCTTCTCCACCACGCCCACGCTTTACGTTCAAGTGACTGAGGACTCATCTGTGACATTGAACATCAGCACCAGCCCAAGGTGCTGTCACTGTCACAGGCTGCAGCAGCGCTGAGTGGACTGTGAAGAGACTGCCAGTATCATGTTGGCCCACAGTGCTGGGTATGGCACGGACGCTCCTATACCTGGCATTCCATGGAACTCCGAGAGAGACTAAGCTCCTAAGCAGCTTTATACTGCCTCACCTGAGGCGCCTCAGGAGGAGGAAGCAATTTCAGGTGGCGCCCCCCCACCCCGGCCCCGAAACACTGGGCCCCTGCTTCTGGCTGCTCGCCTGCTTCCAGCTGCTCCCCTGCTTCCAGCTGCTCACTTTCTGCCACTACTAAGGGAAACTTGGGACACAAGGAATCTTCCAACTGTTTAGGAGACCAGAGCTGAAGCTTGGGTTACAGACGAAGGCATTGGGGAAGCTCTCCCCGAGGTCTGTGGCCTCTTCACTCTGTAGCCACACTTGCCTCCATTCCCTAAGGAAAGCCTGGACACAGGTTAATATAAATGGCCTGGGCCAGAGCCCCTGGTAGGTAACCTGGACTGGTCTGTGATATTCCCTTTTAGAAAGTTGACCCCACCGAACTACTTTTTTTCTCCATGCTATAAAATTTCAGACCATTTCTTCAGTGGGAGGGAACCTTACATTCATTTCCCATTCTCCACTTCCTAGAAAGAACCCGAAAGTATGC
This sequence comes from Montemys delectorum, assembly GCA_019843815.1. Classification (NCBI taxonomy): domain Eukaryota; kingdom Metazoa; phylum Chordata; class Mammalia; order Rodentia; family Muridae; genus Montemys; species Montemys delectorum. The sequence continues at coordinate 11,503 of JADRCD010218374.1, read as the reverse complement.
TCGATTTCCAGATCGTCTGGTACCCACTACGACCGGATTCTCGGTAGAACAGGAACAAAGTGCATCTCGTAACTAAAAGGGCACAAATCTATCTGGGACTCTGGGGTTTTGCTTGTTGGTTTTATAAATGTAAGTTCTTCACTGTTTGGGTGGGGGAGGGGAAACTTTGATGTGGAAATGCCTCTGTGCTCTGGCCCTTCTTTTGTGGCTCTCAACTCTCCTTGGCAACTGCATTGACATCAACTCTTTCCAGCCAAATGAGTGTGCCCTCTCAGGGCCCCAAATGCATGCCTCCTCCACTTCCACTGCTGTTGCCTGGTGCAGGTTATGGTGCCACTGCTGCCAATAGGTTCGTGTTCACTTCTGCACAACGTCCCAACTGCCTAAAAGTCGATGCGTGTGCGCGCTGCGCTTGTACTGGATGATTGGAAAAATACAATCATGGCTTTTCTCCTGTGTGTTCACAGCAGGGGCAGAGGTGGATCGCAAGCAGCCAGGAAACGCTGCGGATGTGCTCCAGGACCACAGGAAAGAGAAGCAAACATTATCAGAGTAGGTGATGTGTCAAATCGAGGTCAGAGAAGGCTCTTCCTGACCAAGGGCACACTTGTAACTCTCTAACGAGTGAGATGGAAAGGAAGAGCGAGCGTGTACTCTCCCAGGACTGACGGTCCTTTAACAGATTCAGAAGTAAGAGACAGTAAACGTGCACATGGAAGAAGTAGAAGGCAGAGAGGTGGAAGAGAAGCAAGAGGCACACTGAGGATGCTGCATGTCGGGCCGGCTGCGGACTTTGGACTCTATAATCTCACCACAACAGGAAACGGACTGATAATATGACCTCAAGGTGGTTATAAACAGATTAACATTTCAGAAAGATCTTTCCTCCTGTGGAAAGAATTGATTGAGGCCAGGGATGCCAGTCGAGAAACAAGCAGGGGGTAAAAGACTGATGTGTACAGACAAGACTGAGGAGCAGTCAGATGCATGTGACAGAGGAGGAGGAGGAAAGATTCCAGAGTCATCCATGACTCCTCTTGACACAGATGTCTCACCAAACCATCGTGAAATGTTCTTTCCCAGAACTTTTAAAGCCATTGGAACCTGGATACATTTAACTTTCCACATGAAAACACCTTCATTCGAGCTGACATCTCATCTCCCACTGGACACTGAGGTAGACTCCTAACTGGCTAGCCTGTGTCACCTACAGTCTGGCCTCAAGTCACCAAATCACAAATTCACATGTATACTCAAAGCTGGCTAACATCCCAACCGTCCTACATAAAGGTCAAAGTTCACAGAAACTTTAATGTGACCCACCCTTTGTGACCTCTCTGACCCCCAGACAGACCAGGCATGCTGGGTACTGCCTGTGCCTGGCAGAATGGCAATTAGTAATGTCATATAAACGAAGCAAATACAGCATTTGACACTGCCATCTTCCAGCCTCCACTGAACCGAACTCGGAATAGCCTAGCCGGCTCCCCCGAAGTGTGTGCGTTGCACTACTCTGTGACTTTCTAATACCCTACATCGTTTACTCATTAATATTTAACTTTCTTTTGGTTTCTCTTACAGGAGGGAATTGACTGCAAGGATAGAAATCTTTGTCTGTTTGCTCACTGATGTATTCCAAACTACTAGAACAGCACCTGGTCTCTAACTGGTAGATAGTTTCTTTTTTTTTTTTCTCCTTTGGTGGTAGGGGTTGAAGGAAGGATGGTAGGAATCATGTGCATCCACTGGTCGAGCATGGACTCCCATCGCAAATAAACACTGAAATCAATGTCTGAATACACTGAATCCAACACTGGGGATCAGGAAAAAAGAAACAAAGAGGAGTCAGATCAGAAACAATTTCCATAAATGATGCCTGAGCTGAATCTTACATCAGGAAATTAAGCAGGTGGGTTTTTTAATTTCTAGAGGGACCACTACAGGAAAAGGCACAGGTATGAGTACAGCACAGAACAGATGTGGTACTACAAATAATTACAAGTTCCTACCGCTTATGTAAAAAGGCATCAATGGGACTGGTGTCATTAGTCATCGGAGAGACCCAGTTACTGAAGGCCTCCAACTCTAGTACGTGCACTATGAATTCCAAGAGCACCTCACTCTCTTGATGACAGCTAATGTTCTGGGGGGGAAAAAACATATAGGATAATGGGATGCATTTAAGAAATACCCTTTTTAAAAGTCAGGAATATGTGAGATGCTAAGAAAAGCCAAAGCCAGGGCACAGGACTACTTAGGTACATGCTCCAGCGCTAATGAACTGACAGTCAGTCAGTTCCAAGTGTGTCCTGGGTCCCAAGTTTGGGTGGCTATGTGCGTGGCATAACTACCTAATACGTAATAAAATGGTGAGATCGACTTTAGACATGTTAAATTACATAACTGTGGCACATTGAGTTGGAAAAATGGGTGATTAAATATGTTAATTTCCTTTTAGATCCATCCTGTTAACACAATAAAAAGAAATTTGAAATAAGAAAAGCTGGCAATTACTTTCAATTTTAACCTCTCATTGCCCTTTATAAGAACAAAAATGTCTAATTTCAAACTTTCTCTATTAGGAAGAATGGTTGAACCCACAGAACTAACAGGGCCATCGCCATACTTGGGTAGAAAGTGGTCTGAATGCTGTGTGCTTTGCAAATCCACGTGTTAAAACCTTAATCCCCAGTATCATACATTTCATGGTGGGCTGTGATCTTCAGGAGGTAATTAGGGTCAGCGGATTTCAACTATGTAAGAAAAGAAAGCAGGAATCCGTGCATCAGCAAAGCCTGGTGAAGGGCCCTTGGAAGGCACCTATTCTCTTGGCCTTCCCAGCTTCTAGACTTGAGAGATATCTATATTTTAAGTCACTCAGTTTACAGCAGTTACTGCAGTGCCCAAAGCCAAGACAGGGTGCTTAAAACCTTCAATAAAGCAATGTACTGTCATTTGCTTCCGAGGTTCTGAAGATCTGCGAAACGTGACTTGCTAAGTCCTCCTTGGGCTGGAAAATAATCTCTTCTGCTGGGAGAAAACCTTTAACTAACCAAAACTATTCTACATTTCAAGCAAACATTGGAGGATTATAGTGGTTTCCTTTGCTTGCTACACATCCTTAGGAATCTCAGGACACATGGTACAAGTGACCTCCCTTATACCTCCATCCACCTCTTCTCTTACATATTGTATAACTCTGGTTATTACTTCTTTTCTAATTTGCTAGACACTGGAAATCCGAGGAAGTGAGAAGCACAGCTCTTATCTCTTACTCACACAAATAAACAACAAACACAGATAAATAAAGGTAGCCATTACCTAATCTAGTCATTTCCCACAGTGTATGAAACTTCATACATATGAGCTTTGAAAACATGCTCAATGAATATAAAGTTCTGTGCAGAAATGAACTGCTGAGAATTCGAGGCGGTTATTGACATAGCAGCAGATTTCTCTGTGTGTGCAGGGGAGGGTGGTGGTTTGGGTCATTACAGAGTATGATCTTTAGTTGTGAGGGGGTCATCTGCAGCACAAATTTAGGAACACAAAGGTAGTATAATAAAAATGGGAAAATATAAAGTGTACTGGGAGGGTTCACATTCTATGAACCTTTGGAAGGGTGTACATGTAACATGTATTCTGTAAACATGATTCCTGTTGGAATCATGCCTAAAATTAAGAATATTTTTCTAGGATAATGTAAAAGCACAAACTTTATAAGTGCAATTGAAAAAGATTTTAAGAAAGAATCATAAAAACTAGAGTCAAGTTAAAGGACAGATCATCAGGATATGTGTGGAGGGAAGGGACTCAGGTCATGAATCATGGAACAGACGGAAGGGTGGACTTTTACTCTTTGGGAATTTTAACTAGCTTTCTTGTAATTACAGCAAATATAAATGAATCACTACAACTCTCATCTCTTATACAACTTCTACTTAGTTATTCTCTTCAAATCCCTACACATTCAAATACCAAAACTATACAGCGCATGCACACAGGCACACACATACACAGGCACATGGGCATGCACACACTTTATTACATTTCTCCCTGTGAAGCCTGAAGAGATGGCTTAGCAATTAAGAGTGTTTGCTGCTCCTGCAGAGAACCTGGGTTCAGGTCCCCACACAAACATGACAACTTACAACCACCTGGAACTCCAGTTCCAGAGAATCTGATGACCTCGTAAGACCCCTAGCATTTCATTTACCTGGTATACACACATACAAGCAGGCACACACACATATATATTAAATAAATAAATGGTTTTTTTAAATCCCTTTCCTTGTGGAAATGTGAAACACACACAAAAGTACAAAACCGTGTCTTATCACTAATGTCGCTTCATGTGGCAAATAACTTAATTCACTTTGCCGCTGCAGGCTTTGTTTTGTCTTCTTTTAGACAAGATCTCGTGTGCCTCAGTTTGTCCTCTAACACACTATGTTGTTCAGGCTGGGTTTGAGCTCATGGTCTCTGCCTCCACCTCCCAATCACTGAGATTACAGGCATAAACCAATAGCGATGCACATGGTTCATTCAGCTTCTAGAAATGCAAAAGCAAACTGCTACTGCTGTCCAGATACTTGTCTGGACACAAGCAGATCAACAAAGGATTTATTTTGGCCTGTGGTTCTAGAGTGCTCTCTGCCATGGCAGGGAAGCAGGAAGTCACTGTGGCGGGAGCTTTGGCAGCTGCTCATATTGTATCCATAGTCAGGAAGCAGAAGATAAATAATGTGCTCAGCTGGCTTTCTCATTTGTGTGAAATCCAGGACCTAGCCCCAGGCTTGGAGCCACCCATTTTTAGCGTGGATCTTCCCGCTTCAATTAACCTATTCCCAATAATCTCTCCTAGGTGTAGCTGGAGGCTTATCTCCCAGGTGACTCCAGATCATTATCAAGTTGGCAATTAGGAGGAAACGTCACAACCACCAGGAACTGGTTCCCAGAGCCACTGGAGGTTTGCACTGACTTGTGGAAGTTTTAGTCAGCATTTCTAGAGAACCTAGTATGTGCTGGTCACAATCTAGTTACTTCCTAATATATGTATGTTTCTCTATGAGCCAGGACCAAGAGTCGGGGGAGGGGATGGCATCATCTGCGATTGCTTCGCACTGTATACCACCAGTAGGCCGCTCCCTCTGTCCCCTCAACCTGTGCTCTGCTCCTTTGATGCTGAGATCTCTTAGTAGCAAAAGAATGGTGTTTTGCCAGGAAATATCATGTCAGCGTGGAAGTTATAACTGTCACTCAACTATTGGGGGTGGGGGTGGGAGGGATGCCTCTGAGTCAGTAGATGAGAATGGGAGTTACTGGCTTGGCTAGTATATTAGTCAGGATTCTCTAGACTCTAAAGGAACAGAATTGAAAGAATTTTGAGTGAGTGTGTGTGTGTGTGTGTGTGTGTGTGTGTGTGTGTGTATGTCTTTGACTCTTATTTGTTATATATATTTAATCCCACAAATAAATATATTACCTGTAGTAAATAAATACTGTTATACGTTATATATTATAATTAATATAAATTATGTTTGCATATAATAAATCTCTTACAGGCTATGGTTCTGCTAGTTCAACAATGGCTGTCTATGAACAGACAGTCCAAGAATCAAGTAATTATTCAGTCCATGAGGCTGGAGATCTCAGCTGGTCATGAGGCTATTCCAGGATCCCAGAGAAGCAGACTCTAATGACAGTAAAGGGATGGACTTGCCAGCCATCCTGAGTGAGGGCCCTCAGGCAAAGAGCATGGGCTTCCTTCTTACGTATATATGGCAGGAGCCTTAACCCAGGCTGCCAGCAGAAGGCGGGATAAAATCCGGCTCTTCACACACCTGGAAAGGACCAGATTAAAGGTGGGTCTTCCCGCTTCAAATGACTTAATTAAGAGAAGTGCCTCACTAGTGTGTCCAGCCACTTTTGTTTTAGTTGATTCCAGATGTAGTCAAGTTGACAACCAAGAATAGCCATCAGAGCCATGGTGATGGGTCCTCAAAGCCAGGAAGGGCATGGCTGAGTCCTGAGAAATCCAGTTCCAGCTCTAATCCAGCCACAAGCAGCTGCAAAGCTTTGCTTATGGGTAAAGGCTTCTCCCCATTTCCCCCGAACATACACAGACTCAGTACACTGGCCATGTCTAGAATGAACTGCACCAAAAACTTGGGCTTCCCCAGACTTCTGGGCCAACTGTAGTCATACAAATATTTCTAGTCCTAGTCCAAGTGCATCTTCCACACAGTGACCTCAGGACCTCAACCAAGGCAGAGTCCTCTGCAGTGATCCAATACATGGCCACCTGTCACCCTTCTTGCAGCCGAAAGGCCCTTAAAGAGTCAGAATCCTTGTGCACAGAGAACGTCATCTGCATATAAGTATCCCCCATCCTGGCTGGACCACCTGGCTCTTCCCCGGCACTCTTCCTCAGGGAAACAGGGACACTGTAAAGTCTTGACCACTGTCTGTCTCTTGCTTGTCCTTTTCCTTAAGGCCATATGTAACTTTGGGGTTAGTCTTTATCATAATGAATAAGCCAGAGACCAGAGTGTTATCTACACAAATGACTTAGGAGAGAAGGATCTGGAAGGCAGAGACCTCAGGACATCACCTGGTGCTGCCATACCTTGAGACTTCACCGCAGGAAACTGACAATTAACAGTCCCACCAGGGCTGCTAATGCCCCCAGCCAGTGGTTCTCAGCCCATGACCATCACAAAACCCAATGCTTACATTACAGCTCATAACAGTGGCAAAATTACAGACATGGAGCAGCAATGAAATATTTTTATGGTGGGGGGGAGGTGTCACCATAACATGAGGAAATGTCTTAAAGGTCCCTGACATTAGGAAAATTGAGAACCACTGCCTTAGGCCTTATAAAAGGTTTAGATCACCCTTACAGGCCAAGAGCCACAACCACCTACCACGGGCTTGGTCGTAAGAATAGATAGTGAGAGAAAGTAGCATTAGTTGCCAGCAGTGTAAAAGAAGCTGTGGTCACTATAGTTGCTGTGAGCATTTCTCATTCTGCTGTGGACAGGAATCAACAGACCTAAGTACATATTTCTTTGTTGGCTTCCCTCCTCACCACATGGTGTGGGACTATTAGTATTCAGCTTTATATCACAGAATTCAAAGTATTCAATGGTGCTAAGGGAGAAGGCCTACGTCAGGAACCTCTGCACCCTCTTTTAAGGAAAGGGCCAGCCTATTCTGTTTGTAGGCTGCACAGTTGCAAAGAGGCCTGTGGAAGCATGGTCTTCCCGCCATCTTTATTTGCAGACTGGGTGTGGCCTGCAGAGATGTGTATGGATGCCTGGTTGACAGGTGGTGAGCTGTGATGGTTGATTTGACATGGGAACTTGACCAGCCCGGCATCCTTGATTATTCAAATCAAACACCGAGACAGCTGTGAAGGTGTTGGTAAAAGCAACTAAGGAAGGATTCAAGAATGTTCCACTCCTGGAGCTAAGGCAGAAAATGAGCAAAACTTCACTGGGGTGACTCCTATTGCTTGTCTCCTGCAAATACACACTCACCCAACCCAGGCATCTGCTTGTCCAGCCACTTCCTTTCACAGGTACACACTTATCCAACCCAGGCACCTGCTTGTCCAGCCACGTCCCTTCACAAATGTACTGCTCTTTGTCCAAATAGTAGAAAATAAAAATGATAAAATCTTGCTTTCTCTGTTTCTTCAGATCCACTCTCTGTGTAGATCTCTACATAGCAATTGAGTAAGCCCATATTTCTCTTATTAAGCATGTGTGAATTGGGCATGTACAGTTTTCTTATAGAGCTCTGTGTTTGCCCAGAAAACACGCAGATCTAAGAAGAAGAACCACTCAGGAACATTTGAACATGGCCCACCTTCCAATGGCCCCACCTTGGAGATGTTGCCAAGTGGTGGACCCTTTAAGAGGCAAGGCTCAGTAGCAGGATTAATGTCATAGGAGGCATATATGCCTTGAATGAGGATTGGGGGAGCTTGATCTTTGTCCAGCTGTGAGGTCAACAAGTCCTCTGCCATACACATGCAGTACTGCCTTGCTATAGCCCAGATGGAACAAGGGTGACTGAGCCCTCTCCAAACCGTAAGCCAAAAGCAAGCCTTCCTCCTTTTAACTTGACTACCATAAGCATTTTACTTCAGTAACTAAAAGCTATCAACTAAAGCAGTCGCATTATCTTAAAATTTTTGCACAGATAATTAGCATGCAACCAAAATTTGAGGCATCAGCCCTTTGAGAAGCAAGGTCTTCTTCCACATTGCATGAGCCTGTTCAGGTTCTTCAGGATGGAGCAACACCACTAACAGGAGCCAAACAGAGAGAGCTATCCTCATCAGTGGAACTGGGGAAGTGAGGGAGGAGAGGAGAAGAAAGGTACCAGACTGCCAACATCTGGGTGACCGAGGCTGTGTCCTCTTCTGGTCATACCACCATACAGAATGGAGTAGACATCCATCCAGTATTACAAGGGATAGATGAATGCGGGCAGGATGAAGGGAGGATGGGGGTAGGGACAGCATGACCCTTTCTAAAGTGTTTATGGGGAGAAAGCAACCAGAAAGATTCCAGGAGAAGGCTACAAGGCAAAAAAATGGCTGTTGGAAATTAAATCCAACCAACCCTCAAATTTCTCAGCCTCAACCCAAGTCATGTCAAATGGTGATTTCCTCTGGTCTGGGTTTATGGCAATATGTTATTTTCCTCAGGTCTTTTATGGCAATATATATGCATGTGTATGTGTATATGTATATGTATATATGCATAGATGTGTGTATATGACTATGTATATACATGTGTATATGTGTATGTATATGAGTATCCATATGTATATGCATATGTGCATATATATGCATATATGTATACCTGTATTATACAAATATATATTATGTATGCATATGTCATGATATATATATACACATGTATATACACATACATACATATATATATATCACTGTACATTTTTAATATTTATCCCTTGAATAGACAAAGGAAGTTCTTATTTAGTTCATCCCCTCCTTTTACTAACAAGACAGACTATTTAATCATCACGTATTTTATCGTGTAACATTAGAAAGAAACATCAGGCTTCACAGATCCACCCTCAGTCATCAGGGGTTAGCTGCAGGATTCCTGGGGCTACCTGAGTGATTCCAGGCTAGTCTCTGAGAGAGGAAAAGCCATGTCCACAGCAAGGGGGCAGGTTGAATTTTTTTCAAAGACCGCTGCAGAATGAAGAAAGATTTAGTACTGCCAACATCTGGGTGACTGAGACTGTGTCCTCTTCTGGTCATACCACCATGCAGAATGGAGTAGACATCCATCCGGATGCAAACTGCTCCATGCCTTATGGGTTCCACAAACAGCATTAACACACTGCTGAAATGTCCAGTGGAGTATTAGCCATAACAAAGTTAGGTCCGTCTCGTGTCACCAAGTCTGCAGAGTGTAGTATTTAATGGTGGCAGATGAACTCAGGAAATCGACTGTGAGCCCATCCACAAGTGTCCAGAGCATTCACAGGGTCTCTCTAAATGTCCTCTGTGAATCAGCCAGCTTCCTACTCGCCTGACTGGTGTGGGGGAACTAAGGTACAAAGCACTGTTAGAAAACTACATGAGGTCATGATCACATTGCCCAGGAAAGGACAATTAATTTTTGGCCTTTCAAAATACAAGCTAAGGACTACAGAGGTTGCATGAGGTTAAACAGCTCATAAAGGTCTCTGCAAAGGAAACGCATTGCTGAAACAGTATGAGTTCAGAGATGTCCCTGATGCCTGTCAGACTGCACTGAGCTCCAGGAGCTACTGCCAAGATTTATTGATAGAAGACAAGATTTATTACAAAACCTGTGACTTTGATTCTTGTTGTCACACAAACCTCTAAACTGCTGACTAACATATTTTAACCAACATGGGCTTTTAATTTATGACTTAGAATATGCAGGATTAGACTTCATTATGCCTCGAATTTGACCTATTTCCTCTGATCTTGGGAGCAGAGCAGAGGCAGGCATGGTTTGTACTGGAATGGGAGCAGGGACCTGTATAACTTTCTTATCCACTAGAAATGTGTCCTCTATATATGAACATAAGTGGATACTGCTCTTAAAGTGGACAAGTGTTTAACCCCGGGTCTTTAGCTTTTAAACATCTTTTCATATATCTGACAGAGGGAAATGTCCTCTCTGGTACTTTCCATTAGAGAAACTATTTCTCCGGAAATGAAGTCAGTTCTGGCTCCATTGTTTACAGCCACATTCCAAACACGAGTATAGCAAGCTGTAGTTAGTCATACATGGCTACGTTTTGCCATTTGTTAGTGTAGGAAAAGAGTGTGTGTGTGTGTGTGTGTGTGTGTGTGTGTGTGCGCGCGCGTGTGTGCGTGTGTGTGTGTGTGTGTGTGCGCGCGCGTGTGTGTGTGTGTGTGTGTGCGTGTGTGTGTGCGTGTGTGTGTGTGTGCGTGTGTGTGTGTGTGCGCGCGCGCGTGTGTATGTGCGTGTGTGTGTGTGTGTGTGTGTGTGTGTGTGTGTGTGTGCGCGCGCATGTGAGCGTGATCTTTTCATGAACAGAAAACAAATATCCAACTTTTTGACTAAAACCATAGCTTTTCTCAATTTCCGTCTTTGAGGCCATACGCTCATGTTCTCAGCCACTGCTCCATGGAAGATTCAAGAATCACAGAGGCTCCTAAATATCCCCGATACTCACTCCAGCAACTCAGACAGCAGTTCAACAGCTCAACAGCACAAACAAAGAGACTTCAATAAACACTTTTTCCCAGCGTGATACCTCCTGAGAGCCTGGTACAGCACAGAGGGGTAAGTACCAAGTGCAGACCGCAGCATCTGATGCTCGGAGCATAACAGCTGGCTCCCAGGCTCCGAAGTTTACCTGAGCATGCATGAAGCTCTCTGAAAAGCCCTTCTCCGGATGAACTGACGTTGCTCTGAATCTCCAGCGGGCCAGGCTGCAGCAAGCAGAAAAGCAGTCTCCCACAGCGTGAGAGGTGTACAGCTCACAGCAATGAGTTCTGCAGAAACCTAAGGACATTCTATTGAAAGAGGCATCCACCACTCTAAGAGGACACCTCTCCGGGTACACGTGGGGTTATCAAGCCATCTTCTAGAAATGAAGTGGTTATATTTAATAATCTTTAGCGAAAGGTAAACATCATTTCCCTGTCTTGAGGGAAACATTACGTTATTAGCTCCCGAAACGCATCACTCTGAGAGCTTCATGTGGCATAGAGGAGACATGGTGTAGGAGCAGAGCTAGGAGCTGGAATCTCACTCTGCCGCCTGCTAACATAACATTTCCATGAATGTTCCGCCTACGCAACAGTCTTTGTGACTGCTCAAGGAGATCATCTATGGAGGCTCCAGCGTGGTCCAAAAGCAAAGGGATTACTCAGCAAATGCTTCAATCAGGCATTCATGAAAATGCAACTCTTCAAGTACTTGAAAAAACAAACAAACAAGCAAAAAAA
>JADRCD010218373.1:8075-41423 GCA_019843815.1 Montemys delectorum | reverse complement strand
GGGGAGGCTCTTCACCTGCTGGCAGACAGGAAGCAGAGAGTAAAAGCAGAGTGAGGTCTAGGGCAAGGCATGGCCCCCAGGGACACACTTCTGGTGACCTACTTCTTTCAACCAGGCCCCACCTTCTACTTTCTACTACCTCCCAGAAATGTGATCATATTATGCATCTATGAACCTAATAAGTATATCAAAACCTTCCACATCAATCACTTCCCCAAAGCTCACTAATGGGTAACCAAGCCACCAACCAGTCCATAAGCCTGTGCAAGACAATTCACAAACCAAAATAGACTGTTCGACTTTATTCTTTTAAAAGTCTTCTCCTGTTTACTAATGTAATATGTATTCATGTGTGTGTGTGTGTGTACACAAGCATGTGTAACTGTACGTGTGGGGAGGTCAAGAGGACAACGTTTATGAATCAATGCTATCCTTTGTCCCATAGGATGAGATCTGCAGGTCAAACTCAGGTTGTCAGTGTTTTACCTGCTGAGCTCACTGGCTCCAGGTTTTTTTTTCTTCTCCTGTGTTATTCCTTATCGCCTAGATTTTTCAGAGGATGCTTATCATATGAGGTCTTCAGTGAAGAAGGGGGGCCATCAAGAGTACCTGCTTTTACAGCCTTTTCGGGGGGGGGGGAGGAGAACAGAGATGGGAAAGTAGCCTTGAGCTTCTGCTGTTTTCTCATCGTCATTTATTGTGTTATAGGTTTTTGTTATTGTGTGTAGTTTTGTTTTGTTTTGTTTTGTTTTTGGACATGGCTGCTCTAGAAGCAGCATGGCCCAAGGATGAAAGAAAGATGCTAGACTATAAATTCCTCCTACCTGAGTGTCTTCTCTGGCCTCCAGTGTTCTCCCATCTGTATAAAAGGGGACAGCTTTGGGGAAGGGGCAGCACTGAAGCTTGCCCACTCCGGATGGGCTAAAGGTGGTGTGCTCCCCAGTCTTTCCTCTCACCTGGGGCAGCTCTTCTTGTGCATATGGCTCCCACCCAACCTTTCAGGACTGAGTCCTCACTCACTCTCCTATGTATCCATTTCCAGAGATGGGAGGGCCCCTTACGGCCAGCCCTGAACTAGGAAGCCAGGAGCCAGAAAGCCAGGCACCTGCATGAATCCTGGACCTCACAGCCTAGTCCAAAAGCTGGACATAGTCAGCCACTCCAGCTTCATGGGCAAACATCTGTAAGAGGTAAGGGCGGAAGAAGCCTTCTGGGAAACCCAGAGTCTGCTACAGACTTCCCTGAGTATCTGGGAGTTTCCCAGTACCTTTGAGTCCAGGCTGGTCCTCAAGTCTCAGACTTGGTGACCAGGTCATGTAGTAATGAGCTCAAAGGGCACAGTTCATGTGCTCACTGGGGTGGAGTGATAGTAGGGGTTAGGGTGGATTCTAGCATTCCCTGTCATGCTGAAGCTGCAATGTGTTTTGGCTGTGTCTACTACCATGGCTCCTGACTTAGACTTGACTGGGAACAGACATGGAATGAAGAAAATACAGACACAAAGAAAAGCTGAGGTTGGGATAAAACCACAGCATCCCAGACACATAGTGTGTTTATTAGCTAGAGTTGGACAGGGATGGAAGGATATTTGCATATAGCTGAACAGGAGGCACAGTTTTGGGGATGTAGCTATATCAAGGAGACAGGTTAAGCTAATCTTGGTAGGCACGGTCTCTGAAGGTGGGCAGTCTTCAGGCTGTAACCGGCCAGCCATGTTGAAACACAGCAGGGAGCAGGGAGAAAGTGGTGGAGGATTGATGGTCTGATGCACTGTCAACAATTGTACTCAGTACCCTAGGGACAGCTTGCCGTTCCCTCTGGGTCTGAGGCTCTGCGGTCCTTGATATTGCTATGTATATCAGTAGCATACATCTATTCAGGACTTCACTCATTCAGGGCTTCCTCTGTTCTCTACAGGTAGGAGATCCATCCCTGCTTCCATATAGCAAGGGAGGCCTGGGGCAAGCAGGTTCTCTGGAGGTAGGGTAGTCACAGGGCTCGGTTGGTGAAAAGGAGGCTGGCCAAGACATCTAGAACCAGGTTATAAAATGTCAATCACTCAGGATTTCTCCCTAAGTTCAGAGGTAGATGTGGAACACCTAGGCAGGACAGGGCTTCTCCTGGCAGTAGCCATACCACTTTGGCTGGCCATGGCTCCTCTCTCAACCCCAGGAGCTGTGGGGATGGCATACCTGCTAGGCAGCCAGGCTTGTATGGACAGCCTACGCAAGGACCTCACCGACATACAGGGCACCATTGTGGATGTGTTCTCCCGTGCCGGCCCTGTGCGATTCCCCTCCTGGAAGTTCCCTGACCGTGTGGCCTGTGACCTTGACATGGTAGCCCTTCTGGAGCACTATGACCATGTGCCAGGTGACCCTGAGTTCACACAGCTGTCCCATGCGGTGCTGCTGGAGCTGGTCATTGACAGGTGAGGCCTGGACCAAACCTGGACTTCTAGAGACGTTGAACTTTGAGTTTTTATTCTGTACTATGTTGTGCTGCCCTATTCTGTCTGCCGTGGAGGGTTTGTCCTCATCCCCACTCTCCCCTCTGATGTTGCTTCCCACAGTCCCACAACTCTGCCCGCTTCCACCTCAGGTTTCTGTGTGTCTGGAACACTACAGCTACTGCGTAGCGTTTTCATCCTAGGCTCTGGTGGCTCATGAGCTGCCTCATCTCTGCATCACAAGGTCAAAAATGGGAGGTGTCTCTCCCACCCCAAGCCTTGCAAGAAAGAGGCCAGCTACTTCCCTGTCACCCCACCATCTCTATACTGTCACTAAAGTTTCCTTGTGAGGACCACAACCCAGGCTTCTGGCACTCAAAACCTGTCCATGCTAGTGAATCGAGAGGGGACCAATGGGCATCAGAGATGTTGCAGGGTGATCTTGGAGACAGAGAAGGCAGGGTAGTCCTGCAGTGCCTGGAGGCACTCTGGGTATGGAAGCAGTGCCTGCACCCTCCACAGGGCTGCTGCATGACTACAGAACACTTCCTCTCCCCGGCTTGGCGTTGTGCTGTTGCTCCTCCGGGCCTGCCCTGCTCTGGCAGGACACCCCTTCACTCACCAAGACCCTGATCACTCACCTGTTTCTTGTAAAGGGTGTTGCTGACATACCTCCCCTACCCTCCCTAGCTGAGCTCTGCCTACTTCTGAGTTAGTACTAGCTTCCTCTGTGTATGCGTGACTCCTGTGTATAAAAGTAACTCCTGCCAGAGGCCACTGAATCCAAGCTCAGCCTGGGAACCCTAGAGCAAAAGCCATGGTCTCTCTCCAACAATGGTGAGCCCCTGGCTAAGGATATATCCATCACAGCATCTCCCACCATAGGCTGCTCTCAGAACACAGACTGTTTCTAGTGTCATCCACACGGCCCACAGGTCAGACCTGGAGGCCATGGGTACCTCCTCTCAAGGCCTCGGAGTTGGAATGCCACCCCCTACCCCAACCTCTTACCTTCCAGGTGTGTGTTACAAACATACAGTTCTGCCTTTAAGGTAAGTCTTGGCCATGAAAATGTGTACTTTCCAACACTTGTATTCCCTAACATTAATGCTTACTCCAAACTTGAACTTTGAGGTTAGCATAGAGAGAACTGGCTGTCCTCACCCGAAGTCTCAATTGTCACAAAGACTGCTAAGCCTGAAAGAAGTGCCTCTGACTGGAACTAGGAAAACATGCACATGCCCTTACCCTGCCCTGTTTCCCCAGGGACATTGGGATGCTCTTGCAGTTTATTTCTGTCATCTGTAAAGGAAGGCAGCTACTCATCCAGAACTGTCCAAGCCAGGCTGCTTTTCCTCAGCTCCTTGCTCATCCACTCGACAGAAAGTACTGCCATCTAGGAAGCCACAGAGGGTACCCAATGAGAAGTGGCCCTGGGTGAATCTGAAGTGGCCCTGGGTTGAACATGAAGCTGACATGGACTCTCTCTAGGTTCTTGATGTCCAGGTCAATCCCCCCAGAACTCAAAGCCCCCAAGTATATGAAAACTGTATTTGTACCAACCTTGGCCTCGGCCCACCCAAGCAATTCTGCCCACAGGCTCCTGCTGCTGCTTCAGAGTTGTGCCAGCTACGTGGAAAATCTCAGTTTGGAGCAGATGATGCCTCCTGCCCGAGCTGCAGGGCCATGCATGTCCGTGGGGCTTACAGTAAGGCGCTTCTGGAGCAACCTGCTTAGGCTGGGCCTGCTCTACCAGCAGGCAGTCCCCCAGGTGGGTCATCCTGGCCCTAACTGTGGGTGCCCTCACATACTGTTACAGTTCTAGCTTCTTACCATACCACCACATATACCCTATCCTTTGCTGGTTCCCCACTGCCCACATGGAACATTAGTCTAAAGTCTCCCATTCGAGGCCCACTGGCTTTGCAGTCATGAAAGCAGGCCTTGGGAGTCATGTCTAGTTTCCAGGATTTGCCATTTATACAGTGAGATTTTAGAAAATGCCTTCCCATTCTGAACCTCAGTGTGTTCATCACTCAGTGGGTTTTATATGAGCCTGATTTGCTAACAGGGTATCAAATCTCTCACGTGACCCTGTGAAAGCACACTGTCACTTCAAGGGAGAGGCACCTGATACAGAGAGGTTAGAGTGAGAGCAGGCAAGAACTCAGCAGCAATGGCTATAACTGACACTGTTACAGCTAACCAATAGCCTCTCAGTTCCCCGCTTATTTAACCAGGTAAAGCCTAGGGTGCGAGCAGAGAGAGCAGGAAAAAGGCCAGGCCTTGGCTGAGCCAGAGAGAAAAAGAAGGTTCTCTGTGATTTATGCAAGTTTACTTAACATCTGCAGATCTAACCCTTGGGCAAGGCTGTCACCAGTATCTCCCGGAACTGGTTACCTCCCATGCCTGTCTCTCTCACCCGCTTTTCCTTTCTTTTCCTGACCCCAGAAAAGAGCAAACCAAGGGGAGATTTCTATCACCAAGCCCACAGCTAAAGGTGAACCAGCCAGGAGCCCTGAATGTATGACTGCCAAGTTCATCAAGCCTCCCTCCCCCGTACCAGGCTTGCCTTTGATCTGCCAAGGGCTGCAGAGCATCCCTGTCAGAGTCTCCCTGCGGAGCCCAGGTGGGACCTCTGAGAAAACTAGGAGCGTCCACTCCCAGACCATCGAGACAGCCATGGTGCCCTGTGATGCTTGCACCAGTGTCCAGGGCAGCTTGTGGGAGGTGGGCAAGGTGGTGATCAGCCTATGTCAGAGCCAAAACTTGCCTTCATCCTTGGGCCAGTTCCAGAAGTTGGTGCAGGACAGCCTGGGGCTTAAACCACTGCCAGCTGCCACCGTGGGCCACTGGGCAGCAGAACAGAGCAAAGACCTGACTCGTCTCAGTAAACATGTGGGGGCCCTCACCCAGCTTGTTGGGCCCCTCAGGGCCCAGCTGGAAGAGGCTGAGGGGCAGAAGGATGGACTGAGGAAGCAGGTGAGCAAGCTGGAGCAGACCCTGCAGCAAGAGCAAGGGGAGCGGCAGCGACAGACAGAGGAGGCTGAGCGGACCCTGGCCAAGTGCGAGCATGACAGGCATCAGCTGCTCACAGGTCTACTCCCCAGAGGCCAGACACTGGCATGACCTTAAGATGACCACCCCTCCTCCCAGTCAGAGACCAGGCTTTGAGTCCCAGTAGTCTGCATGGAAGAAACCCAGGCTGGGGAATGGCCAGAAGTTCCAGGACAGGAAGGCAGCAGGAAGGGTGTAGACATCCAACTGGAGTTGTGTCCTCTTAGGGAATAATTCCTGGATCCCAGCCTCAGACTCATCCCATCAGAAGGGGAGAGGGCTGGGGTGTTACTCCAACTTGACTTCACGTTGTCACTCCCAAGCCTGCCCCACACTCTTGTCTTAACAGAGCAGCCTCTTGGCTTTGGCAAAAGCAAGGTATTGGGGCCCACTGCTGCTGGCTGAGGGCTTAGGGCAAGAAGCCACTGTCATTTCTGAGTCTCACCCTGCACACTAGATGGTTACCTTCGCCACACAGGCTGCACTGGGCTTAAAGGCCATGGGCCCAGATGATCCTCTGAAAGGCCTCTCTCTTGGCTGCTGTAGAAACATGTGACCTGAAGACAAAGGTGGCCGTTCTGGAGGGAGACCTGAAGCAGCAGCAGAAGTCCATGCAGGCCATGGGTAAGAAGCCCCTTTATGGGACCCCCCATCCACATCTCCAACTCACCATGTAGCCAGACATGTACCTACATTTCCATTCCAAGCTTCTAGAGCAAAAAGAGTGGGAGCCACAGGAGGAAGGTTCTCACTTTCTATGCTTCGATGATGGTCCTAACTGGAGTCACAATATCAGTGAGCAGAAAGTGCCTTTTGTATTCCAGACCCACCTCTCGGGTCCTGAGCCCTGTGTTGTGATCTGAGCTTCAGATCTGTGATGTGACCTCCCCTTAGTCCCAGTCAGAGGTGTTTTTGAGACTCCCACCCAGGGCTCCCTTTTGTATCTGCTCCCTCGATCCTACAGAGGCAAAGGCCCAGCAGCTGGAGGAGGAAGGCGAGCGGAGGGCAGCAGCTGAGAGGCAGGTGCAGCAGCTGGAGGAGCAAGTGCAGCTGCTGGCAGGGCGGCTGGATGGGGCTAGCCAGCAGATCCGCTGGGCCAGTACGGAGCTGGACAAGGAGAAGGCCCGAGTTGACAGCATGGTCCGTCATCAGGAGGTGAGGCCTACAGTCCAGGCGTTGGGCTTCAGGCTCTGCAGCCCTCTTATCCTTACCCCTGCTGCAACAGGAGGAACCGGATACTCCTGTTGTCTCCCATTTTATAAATGGAAAAACTGAGCTTGGCACAGTTAAAGAAGTTGCCCCAGGCCACATAGCTACTGAGAAGGCAGAGCCAGGACTTTATATT
This sequence comes from Montemys delectorum, assembly GCA_019843815.1. NCBI lineage: Eukaryota > Metazoa > Chordata > Mammalia > Rodentia > Muridae > Montemys > Montemys delectorum. The sequence goes on along the minus strand of JADRCD010218373.1, from coordinate 34,572 downwards.
CAATAGGTGCCAGGGTATTGGGGTTTCAGTGATACAGGCAGACATGACACTGGAGACTTAATGAAAAGAGAGTAGCAAATGTATGATTGGAAAGAAGTTGGGTCATCTACTGCCTTCTAAGCAATGGGTCCTGGACTTATCCTGGCTGGGTGTACATCTGCCTGCTGCCTTCCTTCTACACTTGCGTGTTGGTCTCTGCATCCAAACATAGCACCTATGGTCATAGACACCACACCGTAGCCTCTTTAGTCCAACATGGCTAGTTTGGCTGTAGGTTCCTTACATCTGCCCTGCCTGTGCATCCCTATTTAGTCCCTGCAGGCCAAGCAGAGGACTTTGCTACAGCAGCTCGACTGCCTGGACCAAGAGCGGGAAGAGCTGCGGGGAAGTCTGGATGAGGCTGAGGCCCAGCGGTCTGAGTTGGAGGAGCAGCTGCAGAGCCTCCAGAGCGATAGGGAACAGGGACAGTGCCAGCTACAGGCCCAGCAGGTGCAGTGGGGTAGGGTGAGAGGGAAGGCAGTCCTCGCCTCTGAGGAGCCTCTGAGGAGCCTCTGACATTGTTGATGTCTCTGGGCCTTTTCTGGGTCCCCAAGGGGGTATAGAGCCAGGTCTGAGCTTTTCTTTGTCCCCCAGGAACTGCTGCAGAGCCTGCAGCAGGAGAAACAGGACCTGGAACAGGTGACTACAGACCTGCAGCTGACCATCTCTGAGCTGCAACGGCAGCTGGAGGAGCTGAAGGAGCGGGAGCGGCTGCTGGTGGCCTTCCCAGACCTGCACCAGCCAGAGGAGGCCCAGATCCAAAGTAGGGGCCTGGGGGTACTGCTGAGGGTAGGGTGGGGCCCGTTTGGGCACAGAGCTTGCCTGGATATGACTGGGGTTTGCTGCTGTTCTCACCCTCAGCAAGAGGAGATGGGGGCAGGAGGGTGAGCCATGTGGCGCTAGAGCCACCATGAGCCACAAGCACTGTGCCCTTCTCACCTTAGTGGACCCAGGCATAGGCCTGTCTTCCTTTAGCACATGCTCTGCCCACATTCCAGGCTTTGCTCGACTCCCACATTTCCTTTCCTACTGTCATACACCATGGGACCATTTTCAAGGACACAGGCCCAACTGTCCAGTATCCTGGACCCCATGGTCAGGAGCACTGGGCACTTACATTGTCAGAGGATCCTGTCAGGGGATGTCTGTTCTTCTGCCGGCATTTCTAGTTCTAAGGAGATCTCGTGTGGCTCAGCTGGTCACAGTGAGTAGTCACTGCTGAGCGCTTAGTGCCAGGCCAGTCTGCTGCCCACAACTGCCTCATAAGGTTGACCTGGACCCAATTCTTTTAAAATTAAAAACCTTTCTGTACATTTGCGTTGTATGTGTTCACCTGCCCCCGCAGGAGTATGGTCAGAAGACAAACATGGAAGTTTGTTTTCTCCTTTTGCCATATGGGTCCAAGTGTCCAGGAAATCAGGCTCAGGTGGCTTGGTTTTTTAAAAACATCATTTTTTTTGTGTATGGATGTTTTGGGTCTATATATTTATCTCTATGTACTGTGTTGGTGCCTAGTGCCTAAAGGCCAGAAGATAGGGTAGATCCTCTGGAACTGGAGTTGTGAGCTGCCATGTGGGTGCTGGAAATTAAAACTTGGTTCTTTGGAAGTGCTCTTAACCACTGAGCCATCTCTCCAGCCTGGCACGCTTTTTATAAACTAGGAAACTGAGATCTAGTATGGGAAGCAACTTGCCTGAGTTTATAGAGCTGGATGCTTTCATTCATCCACCATACACAGTGTAAGGAAGACCATACATGATGACCTCCTGTGACCCAAGACCCAGTAGTACCATTGCCAGGCCAAAGACAAGTGGCCTTGAATAAAATCCATTCTATTTTGTTTAAGATTTATTCATGTATTTTATGTATATAAGTGCTCTATCTGCATGTATGTCTACACACCAGAGGAGGATATCAGATCCCATTACAGATGGTTGTGAGCCACGATGCTTGCTGGGAATTGAACTTAGGACCTTTGGAAGAGCAGCCAGGGCTCATAACCACTGAGCCATCTCTTCAGCCCCAAGATCCATTGTTTTACTCAACATCCAAATCTGCAAGTTCTAGGCTACCCCTGGCTCAGAGTCTAAAATGTACCTCTCACCATCACAGTAGGTTGGCATCAGGGTGGATATGCTGGGTGCCCGGGCCGCTACCCCTCTCCACCCTCGGAGGCCCTGCCCAATTGGACACAAGAGGCAGACTCCGTGAGGTGGGGCTCCAAATCTGTCTCTGCAGGCTCTAGCAATGTCACACATGACATGGAGAGGCAAGTGCAAGCCAATGATGTTCGTATCCAGGTCCTACAGGAGGAGAATAAGCGGCTCCAGTCAATGCTGACCAAAATCCGAGAGGTGGCCCAGCAGGGAGACCTCAAGGTGAACCTTTGAAGGGCTTGGGTATTTTATTTGGAAAGGGTTCCCTCCAGGCAGGATTTGAGATTGTGCCACGAGAGCCTACCTCTCGTGACATGTGGCTTTAGGCCACACTTGAAAAATTACTTCCATACACCAGAAAGTATGAGCCTATGAAAGATCGAGCCTTCCAGCTCACAATCCCACTACAGCCCCTCATTGGTGTATTTCAAGAGTCAGTGTATATTGCCTGCCCAGGGCTAGGGCCTGCAGCCGAGGATGGCCCTCGGCCGACTTCCCAAGCCCCATCCCTTGGTAAAGAGGACTTTCCGGTTTAGCTTGCGATTCTGTCTCCCTATCTACCTTATGACACTCTGTAGTGTAGGGAGGGACTCCTGCGCCCTTTACTCGTTGCAGATGGTCCCACAGGGCCAGCTCTGGTCCCCTCCCTACAAGGGCATCCAGGAAGCAACACCCCCAGCCCAAGCCCAGAGTGCATTCTCAGGGTGAGTAGGGCTTTCCTTGAGGCGGGCAGATGGGTCCTAAGTGTATGGTGCCTATGATCACATGGGATGTTGTTCCTGTCTTCCCTCAGACCCACAGGCAGACGGCAGTCTCCTGGCAGCAGGACCCATCCAGGCGGGCCCCAAACATCCCCCTCTCGGCAGCCAGGCAGCTTGCCCAGCAAGTCCTCTTTGGGAGATGGAACCCATTCAGCAACCTGCACCCAGAACCCCATAAGGGCCTTGGCCAGGCTGAGGAGAAAGCTTTCACCAAACCGCCAGGCTGGTTCTACATACCAGCCCCAGGAGCGGCCCACATAACCCGCAGCAGGGGTAGGGCTGGAGGGCAGGTGGCTAGCAAACCCCCATGGAATAAAAGCCCCAGCCATCTGCCCACAGCGATCTTGGCCTTAGCGTGGCTGAGCTGGGGGAAGAGACCTTCCCTTCTTGTTGGGTAAGAGCCTCTGTGATCCCACCATGCAGGTCACTGGCCAGTAGAAGCCCCACACTGAATTGGGAGCTTCCTGTTTGCATCCTGACAGGCACTGTGGGAGGACCACATTGAGGGGCAGCACCTGAGCCAAGTGAAGCACAGCCTTTGTGTCCCATAGAAAAGGCCAAGGGGTAACTCCGGATTCTCTGGTCAGCACTCAGGATAGGGCTCAGGATGTGAGGACACATCTCAAACAGGAGCTAGGCTTGGAGCTTTCCCTCTGGTTCAGCAAGGAAGGCAGAAAACAGTGTTGCCTTTGCCTTCCTCCTGGGCTCTGCATCTGATACAGGGCACTAGGCAGCTCACCAAGGAGCTTGTTGCTCCTCTAGGAACTACTGGGAGATCCCTCTTAAGTCCTAGAGGTCAGAGCTCCACCAAACCATTGGAGGAAAGTCCAGGCCTTTGGACACCTTAGCCAGCCATGGTTGATGAGACTTAGACCTTGGGGGCTCACCCAGTATAGGATGACACAAGATGGGGCAAGGATGCTACCAGCCACACCATGCACACAGTGGTCATTCTAAGCAAGCCTACCTTGAGTCATGTTGTTTGTGATGGACAGGCTCTAAATTTTTAGTGAGGATTTCTCAGGGTACACTCACCCAGTGTGAGTGGCATTATTAATTGTGTAGTAGGGTTGAGTACCTAAGTTTACAGTGAAGGATCAGTGGCTAGGTCTCCCAACCTGCTTCTTTTTAGGGGAGGGATGTATTTCAAGACAGCACTTCTCTGTGTAGCCCTGGCTGTCCTAGAACTCTGTAGACCAGGCTGGCCTTGAACTCACAGAGATCTAGCTGCCTATGCCTCCCAAGTGCTGGGATTAAAGGTGTGTGCCACCACTGCTGGCCCAGCTCTGCTTCTTAACAGCCCAGGGGTTCTGGAGAGAGTGGATGCTCTGAGCCACTCTACCCAGGGAGAGCCAGCTCTGGGCACAGCCCCGAGAGAGGCCCCGTGAGTGCTGAATGAGTTGATATCCACTTACTGCCAGTCAGTAAGTAAGACCCTTCTCATCGAAGTGACACATACCGGAGGGAGGCTGAAACAGGAGGATTGAGAGCTTGAGGCTAGCCTATGCCATATAGCGAGGACCTAACTCAGACATCAGATGGACAGGCATAGAATAGGAAACAATCAAAAAAGTCTAGAAGTCCATCTATTTGACCAGGCCCTTTGCTCAGGGTGCTCAGGATGGCTCCTTTAGATGGCTTCCGGCAAGAGTCCTCTTACAAGCTCCTGGCTGTGACAGAGCTTGATGCTTAGGCTTAGCCTGTGGGCTAAGGTCCCCAGCCCTCGATGCTCTTGCCTGGCCTCTTATTTGTACCACCCATCTTCAAGAAGGCAGCAGAGGTGGGCATGGTAGCACGCCTTTAATCCTAGCACTCAGGAGGTAGAAGCAGAAGTATCTCTTTGAGTTTGAGGCTAGCCTAGTCTACATAGAAAGCCCCAGAACAGCCAGGGCCACATACAGACCTTGTCTCAAAAAGAAAAAAATAAAGCAAAGGAGGTGTGCAGCAGAGAATGTAAGAAAGTGGGGTATGCAGCATAGAATGTATAGAATGTACTGCGGCATGATGTCCTTCAGTCCCTGACTCCTCCTGCTTTCCATGGGCTCACGTGTTGGCCAGATGCTTTTCTCATTTTTATTGTTGTTTAGTGTTGGGAACTGAACTCAGGCCCTTGTGCATTCTAGGCAAGTGCTCTGCCAGTTAGCCACGCCCCAGCCCTTGCCCCTCTCATCTGAAGGTCATTTACATAACCCACTCACAGGGGCTAAAACTTCTTAGAGTCAATATTTTAAAGGTTATGCAAGGGATGTTTGTGCAGCCCAGGAATGCAAGGCCTTGAGGAATGTAAGAATTCTACCTGTTCCCAGAAAGAGAAACCAAGGTGATTGATATTTTGTTAGTTTTTCTTTTTGAAAGTAGCCCAGAGTGACTTCAAACTCACTATGCAGCCAAGTATGATGAGTTCATGACCCTCTGCTTTCCCTTCCCAGAGGAGACAGAAGAAGAGGTTACAGGGACTGGACTGCTCATCAGTCCAGTTTAGCCTGGAACGTTTTGTTTTGTTTTGTTTTGTTATTTTGAGACAGGGTCTCTCTGTGTAGCCCAGGCTGTCCTGGAACTCACTATGTAGACCAGGCTGACCTTGAATTCACAGAGATCTGCCTGCCTCTGCCTCACCAGTGCTAGGATTAAAGGGATGCACTACTGTGCCCAGCTGGTCTTAACACTCTTAATCCTCCTGTCTCCACCTTCGGGTTTCTGGGATCACTGGCATATGCCACCACATACCCATCTTTTCCTTAACATCTTAAAACATCACACAGATTTATATCTTATGTTAAAATATATTCCATGTTTATTTTACTATTAAAACTTCCCTACCCAAACATTTGTTTTTGTGTTGTTTTTTTTTTTTTCCTTTTAACGATGCCCTTGGCAGATGCACCACATATATCCTGTGGCCTCAAGTATCCTGGTCAGGAACCTTTAGCCCAGCCAAGAAATACAGTACTAGGTGGTTTCTAAGGCCCCTGATCCCAGCCAGACTGGAAGAATCCAGCTGGACAGGCAGCAGGTAGTGGAGCAGGCTCACTTTAACTTCATACCTTTGATTTGATCAGGCCATGGCCTGAAAGACAGGTTCATGCCAGGGGTCTCATGGCCACACATCTTTTCCCTCATCTATTCCCCAATGAATAGCATAAAACTCAGCACTGATGCTCCAGAGTGCTGGGGACAGGTGTAATGGCCGTGTTTTCTTTCCCAGAGTTGTGGGAGCTGCCTATGAGGACAGACACAAATAACCCCAGGTTTGCAGAGAAGGGCTCTAATGATTTCTCCTTGCCTGCCGGGTCCTGGCTCTGTGTCTTCAGCCTGAAGCTGTGAGTCCCTCCTACCGCCATGGGCATGGTGGGACCGTTCCTTTGCCCACAGGGCTAGCTGGTCTGTCCATCCCACTCTCCTGTAGTGTAGGCTGGGAAGGGTCCATCCCAAAGTGCAGAATCTCCCCTGGAGCAGTTAGTCATCTGAGTAGTGGTTCCCTGTAGGGAAAGGAAGGACAAGGAGAGACGTATCAGGTGGGGCTTAGGGAGTTAGTCCAGGATCCCACCAGGCCCCTGGTGCTCACCCAGGACGTTGAACTTGCACAGTGGGCAGGTCTGTTGTAGTATCAACCAGGGGTCCACGCAGTCTCGGTGGAACTCATGCTTACATGGCAGTACCCGGAGCCACTACATGGTGGGAGAAGGGGCACAGGCTCTAGATGAGTGCTAGACCTATACCCTTCACCAGGACTGTGCACAGCACTCCTACCAAGGCCATCCCTGGGTATGCTTTTGGTAGCCATAATAAGAACTGAAAGAAGGTCCTGGTTGGAGATTTGAGGGTTTCTTGGGAGCAGGATTAGGGACGCCATAGGTCAGTTTGTGGATGATTGTGCCAAGGCACTAACCTGCTTGTTACAGAAGTAATCTAGACACACAGCACACGTCTCAGTGCCAGGCTCTGGAAGGCTGTGTGCTGCCCTGCTCAGCCGGCAGCGCCGGGTCTTGAGGGACGCTAGTCTCCGAACCACGCGGCGTTTGAACAAATCCTCCTGTGGGAAGAGGATGGCCACAGTCTTGCAGGCCCAAGGGCTGTGGGCATGAGGGCTTCCACAGTCTGGCTCCCACCTGGCCTCCAGGCTCCTGCTGATTCTGTCTTGATGCCTGCCGTTGGGCCTGAACCACAAGGCCTGTACACAGGAGCATGGCCACAAGCAAGATGGCGTTCCATAGCTGCTGCAGGGGCTTCTGCGGAGGGAGGCAGATGTCAGGGCACTGAGGCTGCTCCACATGCTTCCCCCAAGGGATATCTACCCCGCCCCCCCCCCCCAAAACACTGAGGGGCTCTGTCTGTGCAGGCTCCTTGCTTGCTCTTCTGATGTCCCCATCCACCCTACCTATGTGCTCCTCTGGGTCTGCCCCAGCTCCATGGAGAGTCACATGTCTTCCTAATACCCTGCTCCTCTATCCCGAGCATAGGGTTTCCTCCTCGTCTGTTCTCAGTCCCTATATCCTCCACTCACCTTCATCTAAGCTGATGTTCACGCCTGAAGCCACAGAAAAAGCTGGTGAAAATGCTTCTGTGCTATGACCATCCTCTCTTCAACCAGCAGCACGCAGCACTTCCCACCCCCATGCCCAGGAATTGGACAGCCATGCCCGGTCCTTCCTTCACTGCCTTCTCCTCGTCCCTTGCCTTGCCACCCTTCCCCTGTCTTGAAAATTTTCATTGTCCCTTCTCTTCACACCTCTGGCCTACTGCTCCAGAAGCATCCCCCTGATGCTTAGGGTGAGTGCTCCCCCTGCCCAGGCCTCCTAATACCCACAGGCCATGGGCTCCCTTGCTGCTGTCCTGGGTAGTCCTCAAAGCCCTTCAGTATGACATGGTTATAGTGTAGACTCAGTCTTTGGGGATTGAAACTCAAGTGGCAGAAGAAACAAGCCACAGGTGGCTTTCCCACCCAGGTACGCCATTTCACACAGAGTTTAGAGGTACTGTGACTAAAACACAATTCACTTCAAAGCACTTAGCTTTCCTAGTAGCTCTTTGTCACAGCATACAGTGTGGCATGTCTGAACAGCCCTATAGATCCTGGGACTGTTCTTCCTAACATAGGCTCAACTCCGATCACAGCAGAACAGAGGGCCAAAATGACAGGGAGCTGTGAATGCAACAAAACTCACCCTTGCTTGGGGTGACAGCATGGGCTATTAGAGGTGTCTGTAACCCAGTCTCTTTCCCCTCTAATCACAGTGGAGTGGTGGCATCTATTCTGACCCCAAGGTTGGGCTCAAGGTTTTTTTTTGTTTTTGTTTTTGTTTTCGAGACAGGGTTTCTCTGTATAGCCTTGGCTGTCCTGGAACTCACTCTGTAGACCAGGCTAGCATTGAACCGTCTGCCTCTGCCTCCCAAGTGCTGGGATTAAAGGTGTGAGCCGCCACTGCCTGGCACTCAGGTTCTTTTTGCTATGACCTGGAAGAGTTTGTGCCTGCTGCCAGCTTGTGGGTCAGCCCTGGCCACAGTGTAGGCTGGAGCTACTGTGCAGTGTCCTGTGCCACAGTGAGGCACGCCAATCAGCCATCAAGGCAGAGCCTCTCTGGAGCCTCTGGTCTAGATCAGCCAGGATGATGTTCACTACAGTTTCCTCATTCCCAGCTCAGGGCGGTAGCTGGGCCTGGAGTCCACTGTTCACCAGGGCAGTTACTAGAGATGCCCGTCCAGCTATCATTTGGACATCTCACCTGCCATGGCTGTATAACATTGAACAGGCCACCCCCATCTTGGCTGGCAGTACCTTCACAGCTGTTCAGCTTTGTCCTCTGTCCCTGCCAGCCTGGACTAAAGTATACATTCTCACCTCCAGGCCACAAGGCCCTTTCCCAGCCTGCTCTTCTTTCAGATGTAACCTGTCCCCCTGCCCTTCACCAAATGCTTCCCTTGCCCACAGATCTGTGTAGTCCATCCCAGTGTGAGAGAGACAGTGTGTGTGAGGAACATGAAACCACCTGGCCTCCGGTGGGTCACCTGAAGTTTAGGAGTCAGGTTTTTAAGCTGTCTGACTTGAAACTGGCCTACACCACAAACTATTGGAATCTGTGCACTAGGAGAAGAGATTATGCCTGTTTCCCTTCAACCTGTATAGATTGGGGTTCAAGAAATGCTGTGGGCTGGGCAGTGGTGGTGCATGCCTTTAATCCCAGCACGTGGGAGGCAGAGGCAGTTGGATGAGGCCAGCCTGGTCTATAGAGTGAGTTCCAGGACAGCCAGAGCTACACAGAGAAACTCTGTCTCAAAAAACCAAAAAAAAAAAGAAAAAAAAAGAAAAGAAAAAAAAGAAATGCTGTGGACTGAACACCTTGAACCCCTGGAAGCCAAGCACTGGAAGACGTGGACACAAAACACAGCCATAGCTACAAGGACACAAAGTCACTCTCTCTAACATACAGGCTTAGATCTCCTTCAGCAGTGTGAAGGCCTAGCAGAGCCCAGCCATGCTGAGCAGACAATGGGGCTATGAGCAGAGGAGCAAACATCCAAAGCAGGAAGGCAAGATGAGCTTCGAGGGTCCACTAGCAAGCTGAGAACTCGTGTAGACAGAGAAAAGGAACGAATACCAATCACTGGCCAGGCCCAGAGGCAGGAAGTCAGGGTACGTATGAGAACTGGAGAGTAATGCATACAAGTATCGAGACATGACTCAGTGGAGGTGACGTTGTCTACCAGAACACTTGCTTAGCATGTACATGTCCGTGGGTTCTATCCCCAAAGGGAAAAACTGGGGCAAGCGAAGGCATCAGCCGCCACTGCCTACCACCCTAGGCCAAGTGTCATGCTCCTGCTAATAATCTACTACTGCATGATCTACTCTACTAAATAACCAGCTCTAATGTATGCAGGGCTGTCCTAGGATCCACTGGCACCTACCTGCTCCTGAGCCTGAGCACCTCCCAGGCACACCAAGTCCTGCCAGCCTCCGTAGCCATCCTTGGAGAGACCACAGGTGGTCCACAATGTCAGCTTCCACTCGATGTTGGCTGAAAGGGACTCTCCACTGCTGATCTCAGCAGTAGCCTGGGTCCTCCTGAGAGGAGAGTCATGGGTGGGGAGCAAACAGAAGGCCTTTGGGAAGGGAGGCCTAAATTCATCTACCTGGTTTTGCAGTGGATACCCAAGGATATTGTTGCCATAGGCCCTCTGATTTGGCCCCCAGACTTTTCCTGGCTGCTCTTTGCCCATGTTTTTACCCAGCCAGGCCAAGAACCAGCCTGTCAACCAGGCATCCAGCTTCCTTATGCTGGGCTAGTCTGCTCTGCCCACAGAGCAACTCCTTTCCTAGATCCTGCCTCTCCTTCCCCTCCCCTCCCCTAGTTTCAACCTTAGACAGTAGTTTAAGGGCCAGCAGGTAAAAGACTTCTCCAGAGACACCCTCCTCCCCTAAAGCCCCCTGGAAAGCAAGAGACCCACAGCACTCAGGCATCAGACCACCCAGAACAAACCGAACTCACTGCAGAAGTGCCTCTAACAGCTTGGTGACATTGGAGGAGTAATGGAGAACAATCACTGGCCTCAGCAGAAGCTGGGATATATCCAACTGCAGGAGACAGGCAGAGTCAGCAGGCTTCGGTCCCCTGTCCGCTCACCTGCTCACCCTCACAGTCCCAGTCAGCTTACCTCTCGGACCACACTGTGGTTTAGGATGAGGAGAAGCAGGGCAGAGGCTCCCAGGAAAAGGGCTCGGCGCATCTGCAAGGGAAGACAGAAGGTGAGAGGCTGCCACACACCCACCTTACCCACAGCTCCAGCTCTCAGAAGCCTGACCTCTGGATAGACTATAAGTTCCCTGAGGTCAAGCCAAAGCTAAGGGATGGTTTTGGAGGCTGAAGAGATAATGACAGCCAAAGGCAACACACAATGGTTGTGGACTAAGGCAATCTTTAATTATGGAACATAGATCATAACATTTTATAGATGCTAACTTTCCTATACCATAGTTACATAAGGAATAGTCTTGATTTTAAGAAATTTGCACATTATCACGTGTGTGAGAGACTCACACTCCTTTCATTTGGTAGGATCCAAAATTCTTTTCATTGGCCCTAGACCTGGCAAAGCAGCTCTCCACCCTTGTTGACTCCTATCACCTAGGACAGGTCCACTTTCCCCAGCAAATCTTTCCACCTCCCCATCACATTGCTTTGATGCTTCATATTGGTGTCTGCTGACCCACTCAGGCCCAGGGCTTCTCTGGAAGGCTCCTCATAAGCCACCTGTTAGCCTGGCTCTAGCAGATGTTTTAAAAGCATTTTCTTTCTCCCTTTCCCTCAAACACCCTTTGCACCTGCTGGACCAGAGCCTTGAGATATGCCTTCTGGCTACTGCCTTGGTTCTCCTGGTGGAACTGGGCAATCTGCTCTTTGCCCACATATGCCACTGCAATCCAGCCATCTACGGGTATCTCTTGCTCAGCATCCACGACATCCATCTGTGTAACGAGGAGTCATGAAAAGAGGAAGGCAAGGGGAATAGAAGAGGCAGCCAGGGTCTGCCACAAAGCACGCAAGGTCAGGATGTGGGAATGAGTGTGGAAGGGGCATGTGGATCTCAGGTTTGCAAACCCCCGAATGCTGGGGAGCAGCATTCTGGGCTGTGAAGGACTCGCTTCTGGATAAAGACAGCGGGGTCTATCCGAGGGTCACGTCAAGTTTAGGCAGGGCTGAGCTCACCAGCAGCAGGCGGCCGCCCAGCAGAGGTTCCGGACTGGCTTCGGGACCGATCCTGACGCCCTCCAAAACCAGGGCGTCCTGCCGCGGCAGCTTCACATCCACCCGCACTGAGCGGGCTCCGCCCCGTCCCGCCCGGGCCGCCGGCTCGCTGCCGTCCGCCGCGGCTCCGGGCCCCATCAGGCCCAGCCACAGAGGCAGCAGGGGCAGCAGTAGCAGCAGCGGTGACGGCGGCGACGGGGGAGGGGGCGGTGACGATGGCGACCTCAGCGCGAGGCGATCGGTAGGACGCATGATCGGACCGGAGAGGTGGCGAGGCCGTAGTCTAAGGTCCGGGGGACCAGGAGAACCGAGTGAGCCAGGCCGCGCCGGACGGGGCGGGGCTCGGCACCGGGAGGGGCGGGGCCGCAGCCGGAGGGGGCGGTGCGCCGGGAGGGTGAGTTGGGTGCTTTACAACGAGAGCGCCTCCTGGTGGCTCCTGAGAAACCTAATGTAGGAGGCTTGAGGAGCTGAGATGGGGCGAATACCTACCTTAGCGCACAAGGCCTTGGAGAGCTCACCAGGTTGTCAGTGGAGACAGGTGCGGGTTGTCTCAGGATCGGAGAAATGTAGGAGCGAGGGAGGTGTAGGGGTCTGGGCTGATTGACCTACGGTGTGGTCAAAGCTATATCCCATCCTCTTCTGAGTCAGTGTTCCTTCATGCAGGCAGCAGAAAATCAGAGATGAAAAGCAGATGGGGAGATTGAGGCCATGGTTTTAAAGGAGCAGGGAGAAGGGCTGGGCACACGAGGCAGGACAAAACATGCAGAGCCATAGTGGGACAGAGAGCTGGACTAAAATGGGCTTGATCTAAAAGCACTATCTCACTTCTGACAGGATCTCCAATGCTTACTGGAATGTGAAGGTTCCGCTTTTGTCCTAAAATGTGTCCTTCAACCTAGAGGGTTGTGGTTTGCTGGTAGCTGGCTCAGTCTGAAACCCGAGCCTTTTACAAATTGAACCCTGATAAAAGGGCAAAGAGCAGATGAGCTGTAACCCCCCCTTTCTAATAAAATATTAAAATCTACAGAAAACAGAAACCTGTTTAGCCACCAGTATGCAATGACCAAAAGATTTCAAAAGAAGACAGAGATGTAGAGAAGAAGCTGGACCGGACTGCCATCAGGGAATCGACATGAAACCAGCCAGCACATATATAACTTGGTCTGTCAGAGGAGGTATTGTACCTGGGCACCTGGGAGGAGGTGCTATGACTCACTCTTTGCTAAATCACAACAAAGTTAGGTACCACCGGGAAAAGAAGTGAAATTGGACCCTTACTGTCCTGTGTATAGAGAAAACCAATTCATGTGAATTAAAGACCCTAATGTGACAACTACAACTTTAACATTTTAATAAAGAACAAGAGTTTGATGATTTCAAGTGCATGAGAGGTTCTTTTTGGTTTTTTGTTTTGTTTTTTGTTTTTTTTTGGGGGGGGGGAAGGTTGGTTTTTCGAGACAGGGTTTTTCTGTATAGCCTCGGCTGTCCTGGAACTCACTCTGTAGACCAGGTTGGCCTTGAACTCAGAAATCCTCCTGTCTCTGCCTCCCAAGTGCTGGGATTAAAGGTGTGTGTCACCACTGCCCGGCTTGAGAGTTTTTTTTGTTTTGTTTTGTTTTTGTGTTTGTTTGTTTTTTGTTTTTTGTTTTTTTATGACAGAAAAACAACATTATGATGGGCATGCCTGTAATCCTAGCCCTTGGAGGGTGAGGCAGGAAGATCATGAGTTTGAGGCCAGACTAGGTTATACAGTGAGACTCTGTTTTTAAAAACAAAGTTAAATGATGGGGGTAGCAACTGAAGAGACGGCTCTATAATTAGAGCACTGGCTGTTCTTTCAGAAGATCTGGGTTTAATTCCCAGCATGGACTGCTAGTTCACAAGTGTCTGTGACTCCAGTCCCAGGAGATCTGTCGCCCTCTTCTGGCCTTTGTAAGCCACTGTGTGCATTTGGTACACTGCATGCCTGTGGCTTGCAGGCCAACACTCATAGGCATAAAATAAAAATGAAAAAGTTCTTACATATAAAATAGAGTTGGTAGGATTGCTCAGTGGGTTAACCCTAGTGCCCTGGGACTCATATGATAGAAGAGAAGAGTCAATTCCTGCAGTGTCCTTTGGTCTTTACCCATGGCTTGGCACTCCCTCACTCATACCCACATTTTGTCACACATTTCTACATATGTGTCATGATACACATGTCCCCTGGCTCTCAGAACTAGATGTAAAGATGTGCTGGATACTTTTATATCAATTTAACACAAGCTGAAGTCATCTGAGAGGAGAGAACCTCAGTTAAGAAAATGTCTCCAAGCTGGGCAGTGATGATGCACACCCTTAATCCCGCAGCTATATCTCTGAGTTCAAGGCCAGCCTGGTTTACAGAGTAAGTTCCAGGGCACCCAGGGCTATGCAGAGAAACCCCATCTCAGTCCCCCTCTCCCAAAAATGCCTCCATAAGATCAGGCCGTAGGCAGGCCTGTAGGGCACTTTCTTCATCAGTGATTGACAGGGGAGAGCTCAATCCATTGTGGGTGGCTCAATCTATCCCAGGGTTCATAGTCCTGGGTTCTCTAAGAAAGCAGGCTGTGCAAAGCATGGGCAGCAAGCCAGTAAGTAGCCCCCTCCATGCCCCCAGGTCCCTGCCAGGACTTCCTTCAGTGAGGGACTATGATGTGGAAGTGGAAACCAAATAAACCCTCTCTTCCCCAGATGCCTTTGGTCATGGTGTTTATCACAGCAACAGGAACCCTACTGGACAAGAAGTATTAATAAATAAATAATTTTAAAAAATAAGTAATGTGCTTGTACTGGCTGGTTTTGTGTGTCAACTTGACACAGGCTGCAGTTATCACAAAGAAGGGAACTTCAGTTGGGGAAATGCCTCCATGAGACCCAGCTGTGGGGCATTTTCTCAATTAGTGATCAAGGGGGTAGGGCCCCTTGTGGGTGGTGCCATCCCTGGGCTGGAAGTCTTGGGTTCTATAAGAGAGCAGGCTGAGCAAGCCAGGAGAAGCAAGCCAGTAAGGAACATCCCTCCATGGCCTCTGCATCAGCTCCTGCTTCCTGACCTGCTTGAGTTCCAGTCCTGACTTCCTCTGGTGATCAACAGCCATGTGGAAGTAAGCTAAATAAACCTTTTCCTCCCCAACTTGCTTCTTGGTCCTGATGTTTGTGCAGGAATAGAAACCCCGACTAAGACAGTGCTCATGATAAAGTAAAAATAGCACATTAATGCAAAAGAAGGGCTGAGATGACCACTCAGCAGATGAGGCTGCAGTGCAGGCACGAGGACCAGCAACCACCTCTAAACACTGGTGTAAATATTAGGTGGCCACTGGGCCACTGGGCCCAGCCCCTGGATCCCGAGACAGAGAGCCCCTTAAGCTAACTAGCTTCGGTCCAAGTTAAAGACATGTAGATGTTTTCCTATGGCCTCTACACATATACAGACACATAGGCTTTCCCCCGCATTCTCATGTACCTACATAATGAACAAACAAACAAACAAACACCCTCCATGAGCACAAATGTAAATAAGCTAAGTGATAGAAACCTCAGCCCCCAAACTTGAAGAAAATATTTGTAACCAAATGACTCATCCCTGGAATGTATAATGCTCAGATAAAAAGAACGAGACACCACCAATAGGACTGGACAGACGAGGGAACAAGAATGGTTTATAAATATGGAAAGTCTGCCAAGGTTGTAGCTCATAGATGGAGCATGTGCTTAGCATGCATGAGGCCCTGGATTCAGTCCTCAGTGACGTGTTTTGGTTTTCTTTTTAACAAAAAAAGTAATTTGGGGGGGGGAAGGGGAGAGTATTCAAGACAGGGTTTCTCTGTGTACCCTTGACTGGTACTAAGTAGATCAGGCCAGCCTTGAACCCAGAGATCCACCAGCCTCTACTTCCTGAGTGCTGGAATTAAAGGTGTGTGCCACTCCAACCTGGCAAAATTAATTATTGAAAAAAAAATAAGAATTTTAAGTCCTGTGAGAGAGTAACTGGAGTCTGACAATGTCAGGTACTGTTAGGGAATTCGCATTTCCACCCAGCTGCTAGGTTAGGATTTAGCCATTTTGCTGTGCTAGCAAGGTACAGCCACACTAGAAAACTATTTTCACCAAGGGAAACTGGATGCATACATTTTGTAGGTATTCTAGTTCTAAGTATCTAGTATAGAATAATGATTATCCACACAGACAGACTATTAATGCTATTTTTTTGTTTTTGTTTTTGTTTTTCGAGACAGGGTTTCTCTGTGTAGACCTGGCTGTCCTGGAACTCACTCTGTAGACCAGGCTGGCCTTGAACTCAGAAATCCACCTGCCTCTGCCTCCTAAGTACTGGGATTAAAGGCATGCGCCACCACCACCCGGCTATTAATGCTATTTTTAAAAAATAAATCTTAAAAAATAACACTAACAAACCCTAGGATGCTGGCACATGCCTATACACTAAGTGTTTTGATGTAGAAGCAAGCAGATTGTGGGTTCAAGGCCAGCCTGAGCTACAAAGTGAGACCCCATCTGCAAACAAGCAAATAAAACTGGATGCTGTGGCAGGCATATGTCATCTCAGATCCTCAGGAGGCTGAGGCAGAGGGACTGGCTGAGCCCAGGAGTCCAAGCCAGCATTGACAACACAGTGAGACCTATCTCAAATAAATAATCTAACCCCCAAACCTCTGGCCCCTAAGCCATACTTTAAGTCAGTATCAGTACCACTGGAAGGTAGGTTTGTTTCTGTTAGTTGTAAAAGGTTTCCAGAGAGATAATTCTCATGTACAGTCTTGGCTGAGGACCATTCCACTGTGATGTACAAAATGAGGTTGCACTGTGAAAGACTGGACATAGCCCAACTCTCTATAACTAGGAGAATAAATGAATAGCAGATTCTTCATATGCAGACTATCATGTACCAGAGATGAATGCTTGGCAGCACATTCTTACAGGATGCTAAGTACAAAAGGCACCTTTTTGTTTGTTTGGTTGGTTTTGGTTTTTTTGAGACAGGGTTTTTCTGTGTAGCACTGGCTGTCCTGGTACTAGCTTTGTAGACCAGGCTGGCCAAGACCTCACAGAGAACCACCTTAAAAGGCAACTTCTTGGGGCTACTGAGATGGCTCAGTGGGAAAGAGCACTGACTGCTCTTCCGAAGGTCCTGAGTTCAATTCCCAGCAACCACATGGTGGCTCACAACCACCCGTGATGAGATCTGATGCCCTCTTCTGGTACGTCTGAAGACAGCTACAGTATAGCGAGCAGGTATGGAACAAGCAGGGCCATCCTGAGTTCAATTCCCAGCAGCCACATGATGGTTCACGGCCATCTATACAGCTACAGTGTACTCATACACACTAAATAAATAAATAAATAAATAAATAAATAAATCTTTTTAAAAAGGCAACTTCTTTTTCTTCTTTTTTTCTACAGATTTATTTATTTAATATATAAATAAATACATAACACAATGTCACTGTATTCAAACACACCAGAAGAGTGCATCGGAATCCATTACAGATGGTTGTGAGCCACCACGTAGTTGCTGGGATTTGAACTCAGGACCTCTGGAAGAGCAGTCAGTACTCTTAACCACTGAAACATCTCCCCAGCCCAAAAGTCAACTTCTTTTTTTTTTTGGTTTTTCGAGACAGGGTTTTTCTGTATAGCCTTGGCTGTCCTGGAACTCACTCTGTAGACCAGGCTAGCCTCAAACTCAGAAATCCGCCTGCCTCTGCCTCCCAAGTGCTGGGATTAAAGGTGTGCACCACCATTGCCTGCAAAAGGCAACTTCTTAATAAGTCCAACAAGCTCATTGGAGTGTCTAAGATCAACACACAAAGGTCAGTCTGCTTTTATATGCCAGCGATAGACAATTTTAAAAATAAATTAAAGCAGTAACCTAACTTATAATAATGTCATACCAAGTAATGAACTATCTTTGGATAATAATACAAACAAGGAAGTAAAGGTCACGTACGCTGAAAACGATAAAATGTTAGTGAAATGTATAAGAAAACCAAAACAGGGGCTGGCGAGATGGCTCAGCGGGTAAGAGCACTGACTGCTCTTCTGAAGGTCCTGAGTTCAAATCTCAACAACCACATGGTAACTCGCAACTACCCATAACGAGATCTGACGCCCTCTTCTGGTGCGTCTGAAGACAGCCACAGTATACTTATGTATAATAATAAATAAATCTTAAAAAAAAAAAAAAGAAAGAAAGAAAAAAGAAAACCAAAACAGATGACAGACAGACCCAGAAAGGCATCTGTACTCATGGATCAGCAGAATTAATATTGCTAAAGCACTAGTGCTACCCCAAGCAACAGAAAAAAATGTGCGCAAACCCCGTCACAGCTGTAATGACCTTCGGTGAAGGGGCGAGCCCAGCCCCAGGGCCTGAGGAATTATAAGGGCTCTGGATAACCAGAACATACTGAAACAGAGGAATCCAGAATCAGGAGTCACAGGACTCATACTAAAAACTCCAGCAGTCAAATGATGTGGCACTCACATAATAATAGAAGATGGAAAGATGGCTCAGTGCTCAAGAGCTGGTACTGCTCTAGCACAGGACTGGAGCTCTCAGCACAAATGTCAGGCACTCACAATCACGCATGACTCCGACTCCAGGGGATCCAATGACCTTTCTGACCTTCTAATGCACTGACACTCATGTATGAACCCATACCCACCCCAACATAAATACACAGAATTAATAATCTAAAAAATCTTAAAGACACATAGAGAGATCCAGTGGGCAATGGGAGAGAATTGTACGATCGAGAGTCTAGATATAAATCATCCATACATCCATGGAGTTGAGTTTCTGTTCTACTTTTTAGGATTTATTTTTATTTTATGTATGTCTGTGTACCATGTACATGCAGTACCAGAAGAGGCCAGAAGAGGGCAATGGATCCTCTGGAACTGGAGTTACAGATATAATTGGCCAAGGGTATGCTGGGAATTGAACCTGGGTCCTTTGGGAGAGCATCTAGCACTCTCATCCTATGAACCATCTCCCCAGGTTTCACAGAAGTGATTTGAACAAGTCAAGATGGCAAGATCACCAGGTGGTGGTGGCGCACGCCTTTAATCCCAGCACTTGGGAGGCAGAGGCAGGCAGATTTCTGAGTTCAAGGTCAGCCTGGTCTACAGAGTGAGTTCCAGGACAGCCAGGGCTATACAGAGAAACCCTGTCTTGAAAAAACAAAACAAACAAACAAAAAAAAAAAAAAAAAAAAGACGGCAAGATCATTCAGTGGAAAATGGAACTATTTCACCAGTAGCCTACAGAATGATAGTTAAAACCTTGACCTAACACCAAAGGCAAAATGAATGCAAAATGGTTCCTCAGCAGAAACATACAACAGTGCAGTTCCTCTGAAGACAGTTACTCAAATACTCTGTGACAGTTCCTCAAAAGCTGGAAAATGGTACATGAAGGTATGGGGAATCTGGAATCCTTGTCCACGGCTGGCAAGTTCTCAAGAAGTCAAACACAGACTGGGGAGATGGCTCAGTGGGTAACATGGTGGTTGTGCCAGCATGAGAAACTGAGTTCAGCCCCAAGCACTCACATAAAAGCAGGCAATGGCTGGGTTCCTGTAACCCTGGTATTCGTGGGTGAAGACAGGTGACCACAAGGACCACCTAGCCAGGCTAGCAAAAATGTAAGTTCATAGTTCAATGAGAGACCTTCCTCAAAAACTAAGGTGAAGAAGCAACTGAGGCGTCCTGGGAACTGGAATGAGAACAGCCCCCAGAGGCTTACATGTCTGAACACTTGGTTCCCACCTCTTGGAACTGTTGGAGAAGTATTAAGAGGTGGAGGACGCGTATCTCTGGGGGCAGGATTTGAGGTTTCCAAAGCCTCACCCCAGCCCCATTGCAATCTCTGCCTCCAACTTGCCATCGAGACACGACCTGTGCTGCTTGCTGCTTCAGCATCATGGACTGGAATGCTCTGGATCCTTAGTTCACTTAAACACATTCTTTTATGGGTTGCTTTGGTCATGGTGGTGTCTTATTACAGCAATCAAGAGTGACCAAGACAGAAGCTGGCAGCAGGGAGTGGTCTTTTGCTATGAAGGGCCTGCCTGTGCTATTCTGGGGAAGAATGTCTTTGAAATTTTGAAGCTTTGGACTAGGAGAGCAGTTGAACACTGTAGGTAGGGATTAATGGGCGATTCTAGTAGGAGCTTGGGAGACAGTAGTACTGAGAGCTATGGGGACTATGGCGGCCCATGTCAGAAGGAATAATCTTAGCAACTGGGCTAGACACCATTCTTGTGATATTTTGGCAGACTGTAGCTATTTTTCTGCCCTTGTTCTAAGAATTTGCCTGAGGCTAAATTGAAAAGCAATGGATTAAGTTTGTTGGCAGAGGAGATTTCAAGACAGACTAACATTGACTCTGTCATGTGGTTAGTAGTGATCACTCTTACGTAGGTCTGCAATGAAAACGAGCAAGCAAAGCAAAATGTTCAGCTTGAAGAGAGAAAGGGCACCAGGAAACTTAATGTTGGAGCCAAGGCTTGTGCTGAAAGAGGGAAGGAGATTAAGGAGTGGCCTGGTTTGAAATGGAATGAAGGGAGGGGAGCCTCGGGGCAAGACCCCACAAGCTAAGCTCCCAATTGTGAGAGGAGAAGGCCTGGGAACTTTCTGACCTTAAAAAAAACCACACATGAAAGCTGCTGCTAGTGTTGTTGAAGTGGGGCAGACTCCATCCCAAGTGCACAGCCAAGCTAGGCAATGCTGTCCATGCATGTCCGGTTTCAGCGTCATGAAGGAAACACAAATAAAGAGCTTGTGGAATCTTCCTCCATGTTTAAGGAGAGCTGCTGAGGCCAGGCACTGTGTGGCAGGGAAGTTCCTACCTTGGAGACCCTGAGATGCCATTACATGATGCTGCAAAGGTAAAGCCTGGGTTGCCCTGGAGACCCCACGATGTAAAAGGTGACCGAGCTGTGGGACAGCTGCAAGGAGAGCCATAGATAGGGAGTGGAACCAGCCTGGGGTTGGCAGGGGGTTGGGGGATGTTGCAGGCAGCAAAGCCAGAAGGACAGAGCCACAGAACTTAAAATTTTCCCTGCCAGGTTTTGGTCTCCCTTTGGGCCAGTGTTCCCTCACTATGACCCCTTCCCTCCCTTTTGGAATGCTATTTTTTATTCTCTGCCATTGAATGTTGGAAATACATGAATTTTTTTTTTTTGTTTTTTTTGTATTTTTTTTAGATATTATAGGGGGTACAACTAAGAGAGTGCTTTCAGTCTCAGAAGAGACTTTGAACTCTGGACTTTAAAGGATTGAGACTCAAAGGCTATGGGAACTTCTTGACTTGAATTGAGCCATTTTGCATTATGATATGGCCACGAGCCTATGGGCTGGTGAGAATGGCCCCATAGGCTCATTTATTTAAATGCTTGTTTCCCAATTGGTAGAATAGTTCAGGAAGGATTAAGAGGTGTGTCCTTGTTGAAGGAGTGGACTGGGAGTGAGGCAGACCACCCATCCCAGCGATGGACAGACAGGATCCTCAACACTTTCAGTGCCTGACTCAGAAGGAGTCAGGTCTGCAGCTCCCACTTGCTTGACTTCCGGGACAGCCAGAAAGGACAGGATGGCCATCTTCCCATCTCATGCTTCCAAGCAAGCCATCTCTCCATTGGCCAGCTCGTATGGATCTTGGATGAAAAGATTTGGGCCTTTTCACCACACATACTCTGATTCTAACCAGCTTGTTTCTGGTTACACCAGGTTTCCTGATCCTGGCCTGGAAACAGAGGGACCCCAGTTTCTATCTTTTAAGTCCAAAGCTGTAGGAGGATCCAGGGTGAGGCAAGAGATAGATATGTCCCCCAGTGGCAGACAGAGGACTAGTATCAGTAATGGGGAACACAGTAAGTTCATTGAGTGCCCCAAAACTCTCTTTTGATCGCAGTGAAGTTCCTCCACCAGGTAAGGCTGTGTAAATGGCACTGGGGTAGGTGACACATGCCATGGACTTTGGTGCTGGCAGGGAAGGAAGGGCAGGAAGTGCAAACTACATGCAGGTTATATGCTCTAATAACCAAGAAGAGCCATGCGGCACACTGCCACCAGGTGGCATCCTAGTCCCGGGGGGAAGGTTGCCACCTTGGAACTCTTGGTTTGGCTTGTTTTATACAGAAAGAGCCTCAAGGGAAGAAATGCCCAGAACACTGGATCAAATCCCAGGCCAAGGGACCTGAGATTTCGTGAGATAACAAGAGACACTCTGGTTGGTGGTAATTCTAGACATTAGGGGTGATACTCATAAAATTCTGAAGTCTCTTCACCTTGCAGACATGAAACCCAAATCAACACAGGAGACTCGTTGACAGTCCCTTGGGTGCCATCATAGCTCCCTCTACCCACCTGGATGCCCAGAGAGGGTTATTGAGGCAGTCACCCAGGGTCACACAGGCCAGTTGGAGAGTAGCAGCAGGCAACTGTCACATGGCATGAAGAGGAAGGGACAAACCGCTCCTTCCTTTGTCCATCTACCTGAGGTCCAGACACTGGGCATACAGCTATGGCTCTGGCCCACAATGGCTCCTCCTAGCCTTGAGAGCAGAGAGTAAACCTAACCACATACAGTGCCACTCCATTCCAGACCACAGCTGAGTGCCACATGGAGAACAAAACAGAATGAGATAGGCATGGGGATCAGGGGCAACTTCAGTCTCGAGACGGGCACAGGAAAGCCACTCCCAGATGGTGTGTGGGTAGCCGCCTACAGAAAGTCTGGGGCAGGAAACAGGAAGTGTTAAACAGACAAAAGCTGCTGCATTCTCTAGGTTCTAGGTATTTTTCCCATAAACTAGTTTACTTAACCCCAGTGGTAAGGTAGTGAGATTTTTACACCCTTTCCTCAATAGGAACCTAAGGAGGGTGACAGCAAACTTTGTTAGGTAACAGAACCAGGTGGTCTGGTTCCAGAGTTGGTGGGCCACCATTCTGTTTCCCAAGTCCATGGTGGGGAGTGAACAGACCTGGTGCTGAGAACTGACCTCCATCTTGGACGCAGGGTAGGAGCAGAAGCGTTGGTACCCATTCACTCGGGGAAGTCCCCAGCCTCTTGCCAGCTAGTGCCAGACTGAAGTAAGGCCTTCAGGGACCCCTCCGGTCCTCTAGTCTCCTCTGAGGCAGTCCAGAGGCCCCAGATCCCTGCCCCCAGCCTCTCTCTCCTTTGGCAGCTAACTGGGCCACCTCATTCTAAAGGGATTTGAATCTCTGAGACAACCAGAGACTGGTGAGAAAGGACTTACGTATTAGTCAGTGATACCCAGGAAGGGACTTAATCAGAGGGGTTCAGGTGTGGGAAGTGGGGCTGGGAGAGGATTTGTATCTCTTGACAAAGACAGGGTGGATCAGGGAACTGAGAAGGAAGTCGGGACCCAGGGGAGGAAAGGGGTGGACTTAGTTCTCATTTTCTCTTTTGTCTTCAAATAACCCATGATAACAACAACAACAACAATAATGACACCTCGCCCTGTGCATTCACCACTTCCCAAGCATGTTACTTGGAATTATCACAGTGACCCCAGGGGGGAATGGCAAGGATTAGTTTGTATGCTAGGCTAGTGGCACTGGGAGAAGAGAGGTAACCTGAGGCAGCTGCAGCCGCACAAGGCAGGGTTAAGAGGAGGGGACCTTCCTCTGGGGCTGCCCTATGAGTTCAAGGGCTTTCCAGAAAGTTCTTATGGCCCTGGTGTTGTAGAAGTAGAGTGCTCCACAAATATTTGTTGAAGGGTTTAAAAGACTGGGCTGTGTTTCTGTCTCACATCCCTGTGCCAATCTTTGTACCACTTTGCCTGCCACGGGCATCAGGAGATCCGAGGTCAGGGCACTAGGGGAGGGACTTTGATTCTGAGGCCACTGTTCTCCATTGGGTGAGGAGGCCCTGGAGGCACAAGTAAGTGGCTACAGAGGGGACACGGTGCCCCCAATCTTGCTCTTACACCCATGCATGCTGGTGCTGAATAGCCTCCATAACACATTAGTTCTGGGACACAGAGCAAGGCTGACACTTCCAGTCCAGAGCTCTTCCTGTGCCCAGAGCTGCTCCCTAGAAGAATTTAAATCCCAATGCCCTAATTCCTAAAATTAAAGCTCCCAAGCTCTTCTTTTAGTTGTCCATACTTCCTCTGTCTCAGTTCCCAGCAGGGTACACTCAGAACCACACACACTCATGCTACCAAATCTTACTTCAGGCAGCCTTACCCTGGGGGTCAGGTCCTTCCAGTTAGTCCAGGTGACAATCACAACAAAGACTCCTGGTGAAGTCTGGCAGAAGTCACATTCCAATGGGAAGATAGGGAAGATGTTTCTAGGAACAGCTTTGGGTCAGGGCTTTGAGGGCCAAGCAAGAGCTGGCTGAACTAAGAATAACCAACAGGGGCTGGAGTTGGGGGGAGTGTTTTTGGGGAACAGCAGGGAACATCTCTAACCGATAAGAAAGTATATGGAAAGGGGGATTTTGGCAGTTCAGGTCACAAAGGATGCTGGGAAGAGATGGAGTAGGCCTTGAAACAAGACAATGGGATTGGGGTGACTTCTGAGGGATCAGCAAATGATGGCTCTTGAGGAGAGGGAAGTAATATACCTCGAAGGGAGGGAGAATTGTAGGGCATGGGGAGGGAAATGGAGAAAAGAGGAAAATAGGAAGGAGAGAGCCTCAGTCACCAGCTCAGGGGAGTTTGCCAGACTGTTTATCTAGGATTTATATTATCAGATTAACCATTGGCTTCCCAGTGGGCTGGACATGGCAAATCTCAGTGGAAGCAGTGAGCAGCCAGGGAACTGGAAAGGGACAGACAAGAGGGGGAGTTCTTCGCTCAGTCTTTTTCTTGGGATCCACTTCTTTTGGGCTTGGGGAGAGACTTCAGGGTCTAAGTCCCTTGGGATAAATATGCTCCTTGTGGTTTTTTTGTTTGCTTTTTGTTCGTTTGGGGTTTTTTTTTTTTCGAGACGGTTTCTCTGTGTAGCTCTGGCTGTCCTGGAACTCACTCTGTAGACCAGGCTAGCCTCGAACTCAGAAATCCGCCTGCCTCTGTCTCCCAAGTGCTGGGATTAAAGGCGTGCGCCACCACTGCCGACTCCCTTTATGTGGCCCCTGCAGCCAGGTTTGTCTTGACTGCCAGCGCTCTTCTGTAACCACCCCTCACCTCAGCTTCCTCCATACATCATGTGACGTGCCACCTTAGAGGACGGACCAGCCCTTCTAAGAGAAGCCTTCTGCTGTCGGGCTGCATCACCAGCCGGGGCTGTTCTACTTTCTGTCTCTACCCAGTGAGGAGCACACTGCCCCTGGGCGGCTGTTAAAGCTCTTGAAAGTCTCACATCCATCGAGGAAGGCAGCCTTGTCCTGTACCAAGCCAGAAACCAAGTGGCCAGGGACATCTGTGTTGCCTGGAAACTCTGCTGGGGTCAGGACTAGGGACCTGCCAGCCACATGCCTCCCCCATCCTTCATCAGATCTCTTAGGAGGAGGCTACACACCTGGGTCCTTTTCTATGCCAACCAAGAACAGGCCTATTACCACCTACCTTGACTCTGGGTGAGGAGAGACAGGTGGGACCTTCTGCTTCCTACAGTCCCAAGTTCCTGGATTGGAGGCAGCTGCATTAATGCCAGGCATGAAGGAGTGGGTCCAACTGATAGTTTCCCATTGCCCAGCCACTGGGCACCCTACATCCGTCATGCTATTAATGACTTTGGGCAAGCCATGGCCTCTTTGAGCCTATCCCACCCCCCAACCCCCATCCCTGCCCTGTTGCTGTTAGGTAAACATCATGGACGTCATGAGATGGAGCTTACTTCACTTTCCTTTCAGACCATCCACAGCGCAGAGCTTCAAGCCCCTCCCCAACCCTCTCTTTCCCCCACTGCTTTCCCCTCCAATACTTGTCATTCTTTGAGCCTAGGCTGGCCTTCCTGCCTCAGTCCTGAGTGCTGTATTACATACGTATGTCACCATGCTTCATCCATGTACTGGGGGATGCAGGGTCCGTGGGGACTCTGATAATTGAAGCAAAGGGACTCGTGGCCTAGAAGGTCAATGTTCCTAAGGAAGGTCACACCAAGGTTTTAGGCACCACCTGCCTCGCCCCGGCAGGCTGCCTACTGCTTCCACATCTCTGACTGTAGCTACACTTTTCTTTTTTTTTTTTCTTTTTTTTGGTTTTTCGAGACAGGGTTTCTCTGTGTAGCCCTGGCTGTCCTGGAACTCACTCTGTAGACCAGGCTGGCCTCAAACTCAGAAATCCGCCTGCCTCTGCCTCCCAAGTGCTGGGATTAAAGGTGTTGCACCACCACTGCCCGGCTTCTCCTTTTTCTTCTTCTTCTACTTCTTCTACTTCTTCTTCTTCTTCTTCTTCTTCTTCTTCTTCTTCTTCTTCTTCTGACTGTTCTAAACTGTTTATTGGATATGAATTTTACAAATATCACGTGTATTAGCGGTAACGGTGGAGCTGGAGAGTATTGCGCCTTCTCCAGGCTGCATGGCAAGAACCACCAATAGTGTGGTGGAACTTGCGGCCCTTTCCAAGGCCACGGCTCTTTCGGCCAGCAGATGTCAGCCCACGCATCTCCCTGTGCTTGTGGACTGGTTTGGTGATCCACTGGGTGTCAGGATTTCTTCTGATAGCTTTATGGAATGGATCAATGAGGATAACCTCAAAAAATTTATATGTGGAATCTTCACCAACCCAGTAGGAATTCAGGACTCTCAAAGCCCCACAATGGCACCCAGCTCTCTCCT
>JADRCD010218372.1:7186-48644 GCA_019843815.1 Montemys delectorum | reverse complement strand
TTCCAGAGTGGTTGTACCAGTTTGCAATCCCACCAGCAATGAAGGAGTGTTCCTCTTTCTCCACAACCTCTCCAGCATCTGCTATCATCTGAGTCTTTTATTCTACCCAATCTGACTGGTGTGAGGTGGAATCTCAGGGTTGTTTTGATTTGCATTTCCCTGATGACTAAGGATGTTGAACATTTCTTTAGGTGCTTCTCACAGGCAAGAGATTCTTGAAATACATTGGAGACAGTCTATTTGTTCAAGTAGACTGGAACAATGTCTTGAACAAGTACTTCTAGAAAAACTAAACCTCTATGTCTTTTGTTCATTTATTTGTTGATTTTTGTTTGCTTGTTTGTTTGTTTTTTCAGACAAGATTTTTCTATGTAGCCATGGCTGGCCTTGAACTCACAGAGATCTGCCCGTCTGCCTCCTGAGTGCTGGTATTAAAGACATATGCTACCACTGCCCAGCTTTAGAGCTCTATCTTTTAACCCAGAACAGACCAGGCCTTAATGTTAGGCTTTATGTAAGGCCTGAAACTTCAAAACAGCCAGATAAAAACATAGGATAAATACTTCAACTAATTGTCCCAAGTGATGACTTTCTGGTAGGACTCCAACAGCTAAGAAAATGAAAGCATGAATTAATGAATGAATCATATCAAGTTGAAAACTTACTTTATAGCAAAGGAAAAATTAGCAGAATGAAAAAATAATCTACAGAATAGGTGAAATTGTTTACTAGCTATCCATCTAACAGGGAACTAATATACAAAATATTATATAAAGAAAAAGAAAACTTAACACTAAAAGAAAAAAATAATTCAGTCAAAAAAATGAGTAAATGATCCAAATAGACACTTCTCTAAAGAAGTGAAAATTTTCATATTTACATGAAAAAAAATGTTCATTGTCTTAGGCATCAGAGCAATGAAAATTTCTCATTCCATAACATACCATCATATGCCACTTAGATTGTCTATTATTAAGAAAACAAAACAAGCCTGGTTATGGTGGTTCCCATCTTTAATCCCAGCTCTCAGAAGATTCAGGCAGGTGGAGCTCTGTGAGTTCAAGGCCAGCCTGGTCTACAGAGTTACTTCCAGTACAACCAGGAATACATAAAGAAAAACAAACAAAAACAAATATCAGCCAGGCAGTGGTGGCGTACGCCTTTAATCTCAGCACTTGGGAGGCAGAGGCAGGTAGATTTCTCTGTTCGAGGCCAGCCTGGTCTACAGAATGAGTTCCAGGACAGCCAGGGCTACACAGAGAAACCCTGTCACAAAAATAAACAAACAAACAAAAAAAACCAAATATCAAAGAAAAACAAAGGTAAGATAAAAAGAGCAATACACTGCTGGAAGGTCTGTAAACCAGTACAGCCTGCTGAAAATCATCTAGCGGTTGTGCAAAAAACTGTATTAAAGTACCAGTCCTAGGAATAAAACCAACATACAGTAGAGGTACCTGCATACCCATGTTTAGTGCAGCACTGGTCACAGTTGCCAAGATTCAAAATCAACCCTGGTGCTTGTCAACAGGTGACTAAGTAGAGACACTATACTTACACGACTATCATTCAGCTATAAATCTTTTCCTGTGCAAGCAAGTGGGTAGAACTGAAAAGACATTTCACAGAGTGGCATACCTCAGACTCAGAGAGACAAACAAGCATCACATGTGGAAAACTAGGAAGACTGAAAGTCAACTAGAACCACTAATGCTCCGGAGGGAACCAAGCAGGGAGGGCAAAAGAGGGTAGAAAGGCATGTGGAAGTGATCAATATGCAAATACGCAAGGATTTGCTTTTTAATGTAAATTTTATTTTGAGCGTAAGGGTACTTTGTTTGTGTACTTTTGGTGTCTAAGGAGGCCAGAAGAATTCCCAGGAACTGGAGTATAAGAAGCCAATGATGTTATGTTCTGAGCCATCTTGACAGCCTCTACATTTTATTTTTTTAAGTAATCTCTCTGCCTTTGTTTGTCTCCCTCCCATTGGGGGGAGGGGTGTGACCATCTCTCTCATTCTTTCTCTGTGCTATGTATGAGTGTTCGCATGTATGTGACTGTTGGTGATCAGTTCTTGCCTTTACCTTGTTTAAGACAGGACCTCTTGATTGTGGCTGTGTGCCAGGCTAGATATCTAACTCACAAGCTTCTTAGTATTCTCTTGTCTGTATCTCCCATTTCTCCTTACAACCACTGGGATTTCCAATGTGCACTACAATGTCCGACTCTATGTGGGTTTTGGGAATCTGAACTCGGGTCCTTACGCCTGAGTGGCTAGAGATTTGTCTCTAGTACCTCAAATTCTATGTTAGATAGTTTTAACTGAGTAATAAACAAGTATGGATAACGAGGTTGTACAACTGAAAAAGTTTCATGTTATCAAAGCGATGAGAACACCAAAGTCATGGTAAATGTACTTTTCACGACCAAAAACTCTCTTCTTGGCAATTCTTTTTATGTTCCCATACTTATTTCTCCCATCCTTAAGTAATGATTGCTACTGTGAATGAGTTTCTGGAGTTTTAGATAAACCATAAAAATATTTCTATATTATTTATTTTAAAACTATTTTCATTCATATAAGGAACACATGAGATTTTCAGTTACTCCAGATGTTGGCCACACTTGATGTGGTTGGGCTTGTCAATTTTAGCTGTCTAACACATACATATAACAGTATCTCATTGTACTTGCAGTGTACACTTTTATAAAGACGAGTTTATGAACATCTGTGCAATGTTTACTTGATAGCTGTTGAATCTTTTGACCATTCAAAAAATGTTTAAAATGTTGTTTAATTTCTTGAAGGTCAGTTCTGGGAGTACTGTATTCTGACTACCGAATGTGTAATTTCCAGGGTTTTTGGTCTTGTTGTTTTGTTTTGTTTTTATCAATCTCTGGGTTGCTTTTCACTCCCTTGGTGGCTTATTTTGTTTTGATGCATTTTTTGCTTTTTTTTTTTTTTTACTTTTTTTTTTTTTTTGAAGAAACTAATTTTTTTTTTTTTTTTTTTTTTTGGTCCTCTGTATTTCATTGTAGATAGCCTGTTGCATGTAATTTTAAAAACACGCTTCCACCTTTCCCAGGAGCTCAGCCCATGATCTGACCTCTCGCAGTTCCCCTTGCTCCATCTGGCTTAGCCCAAGATCTATTGCAACCACTCCCGTGCAGGCTCTACCACTCCCTCTTGGTTTCTTCTTGGTTCTTCCTGGCTAGCTTTGCCAAGCCGCCAGCGACCGCCCCGGCTTCTCTCTCTCTTTCTCTGCCAATCTTTGCTCTACAGATTAAAAATCCTCAGACAGTTTTATTATGTTAGAACTTGCTAGATAGCACAATTTCTGGGCATAGAACCTCCTGCCCAAAACTTACCAGCCAGCCTGTATCAACTTGGCTAGGCTGGCCAGCCAGCTAGCTCCACAAACTTCCTCAGCCTTAGCTAGCTTCCCGAGGCCCTAGCTTCCCCGAGGCCTTACACGACTTCTGCTTTCTTCTGCATAGCAGCATTTTCCTCCTGGGACCCGGAAGTCCCACCTGTCCCTCCTGCCCAGCAATTGGCTCCCAGCCTCCTTTATTGACCAAATCAAGAACCAATTAGGGAATCAGACCTTACTATTGGCACCTCCCCCTTCACAGCCAATTATGCAACTATGAAGATTTTTCTGTATTCATTTCTTGTTAGAAGTTTACACTTTGATAAGTGGGCTTTACAATCCTTTTAGGTTAATTTTTTTTCACATGTAGTATGATGGTAGGGGTCTGTCTTAAATTATTTTACATTTTTTGGTTTTTTTGTAATGAATCCAAGGCCACAAGAGTTTCAACATATATTGGCTACTTTTCTCATTGTTGTGAACAAAACAAATTAAAGACAAGGAAGGTTTGGTTTTGGTTCATGGTTTCAGGTGGCATTCCATAGTGACTGGGAAGCCAGAGTTTGAGGTTAATGGTGACTTGGCATCCATAGTCAGGAAGCAGAGAGGAGAAATGCTAGGCCTTGGTTCTTGCCTCATTTTTATGGAGTCTGGTAATTGTAGTAGGACTTTCTGCCTCAAAAAACTTAATGCAGAAAGTCTTTCAAGGACAGGCCCAGAGTTTGTCTCCAAGGTCATTTTACATCTTATTAACAATATAAACTATGACACCTCCAAAAGTCTAATTATGGCTTTATTTTTATTTTTTTGCTCCTGATTATTCAATAATGTTCTTGCTTAATTTTGCCTAACAAGATCATTCTTTCCATAGTCCATTTTCTTTGTACCTTTATGAGAAAAAAAAAAAATCAGTTCTCCAATTACATTTCAGCCTATGTTTAAACTACTCATGTATTTTTATGCTACTTTTGATTTCTAAAATATTCTAACAAGTCTTAAGATCAGATGTTAGCCCTCTATTTTATGATTTTCTTTTTCAGGTCATTTTGGAAATTGTATGCTGAGCACCTGTGTGCAGGCCAAAGGTCAATGTCAGGTGTCTGCCTTGATCACTCTCCACGTTGTTTTCTTGAGACAGGATCTTTCAGTAAGCTCACAAATTGGCTAGGCTGGCCAGCCAGCAAGCTCTTGGGATTCTCTTATCTTTCCCTTCTTGTTACTGAGAGTTCAGGCATTTACCACCATAGCCAGCTTTTTATGAGTTCTGGGTCTGAATTCTGGTCTTTGTGTCTGCATAACAGCCACTTTATTATCTTTCTATTCCTTTTACATAAAATTTAAAACTAGTGTTTCACTTTTCAGCTATAAATAGGTTTTGATATGGTTATCATTGTATTAAACTTGGTTAATTTTAAAAGATATCTCAGTACGAAGTCTTCTGAACCATGAGCAACATGTCTCTTCAATTATTAAGAGATTTAAAATGTTTACTGAGTAGAACATGGCAAAAATCTACAATGATTATAACCTCTTTTAGATTTTACTATCAGGATAATCCTTCCCTCATAGGATTATTAAAACATAGCTCATAATATTTAAATCTCTTGAAGAGATTATGTAGAATTTGTTTTACTTCTGCCCAACATATTTCTTAAAACAGCCAGAGAAAGATATAAATATTATAGGAAGGACTTTACCTCTATAACTAGTGTAGGAACATCTGGATTATCTTGTTTATTCATGAGGCAATGATGGTCATCGTTGTCTCTTCGTGGGATTCTCACCATAGCCATGTTGCAGAATTTGTATGCATAAAATTATTCTTAATTTCCTCCTTAGCATTTTTTTTCTGTAAAATCTGTACCAATGTTATCACTCTTATTCTTGAAATTGGTAATATGTGGGTTTATTTTAAATTTTCAAATTGCTGACCTTTGGTATCATTGATGGTTTCCCCTTTGTACATTTTCTCAAATACACTTTGGTCTTTATTCCTTTATTCTGCTACTATGGTTTTCCCATTTTCCAGTTTTTTAAGGACAAGACCATTAAATTGAGAGATTTCTTAGTCTTTAGTGCATCTAATGCTCGTTTTCCACTAAATTGAGCTCAATAGAACGCACTAGAAGAACTTCAGTCTGAAGAGATTTACCACACTAAATAAGAGACAATGAATAAACAATCCTAAAACAGTAAGGGGAGGACCTACACCATAACCACAAAATAACAGGGATCAATAAACACTACCCATCAGGCTGGCGAGAAGGTTCAGTGGGTAAGAGCATTTTAATTAAAACCAAGAACAAGAAAAGGATGTCCGCTCTCCATACCTATTTAATAT
The DNA here is from genome assembly GCA_019843815.1 of Montemys delectorum. Taxonomy (NCBI): domain Eukaryota; kingdom Metazoa; phylum Chordata; class Mammalia; order Rodentia; family Muridae; genus Montemys; species Montemys delectorum. The sequence continues at coordinate 42,932 of JADRCD010218372.1, read as the reverse complement.
AGTAGCTTAAGGTTTAGCTAGAGCAACAAGACAACTGAAGGAATTTAAAGAAATATAAATAAGAAAGAAAGAAGTCAAAATATCTTCATTTGCAGATGGTATGATGCTATACATATACATGAGACTTTAAAGCATCTAACAGTAAACGTCTACGTTTCTACAGCTGATCAACACTTTCAGAAAAGTAGCAGAGTACAAAACGTCTACGTAAAAATCAGTACCCTTCTTACGTACAAATGAGAGACAGACTGAGAAAGAAGTCAGAGCAATGATGTCTTTTGCAATAGGCTCAAAAAATATCATGGGATAACTTTAACCAAGCAAACGAAAGATTTTTATAATAAAATCTTTAAGATACTGAAGAAAGAAGTTGAAGAAGACACCAGAAGATGGAACACTCTCTTATGCTCATGGACCAGTAAAATTAATATTGTAAAAAAACAAAAAACAAAACAAAACAAAAAAAACAGACACCTGTTTATCAAAAGCACTCTATAGATCAATGCAATTCCCATCAAAATTTTAATATAACTCTTCAGAGATGGTGTAATCCTAAAATATACACATATCTGAAAGGAACCTAAATGAAGTTACTTCCTCTGGGATGTTATTCTTTCACTTACAGCCATTCACCATCTTATGGATATAGTTGTCTCACTCAGTGCTTGATAGCTTAGCTCTAAATGATATTAACATTCCCATCGCAGCTATTTCTTTTATCAATTTATTTCTGTTGGACTTAATTATTGATTTTTTTAAAAAAGATTTTTATTTATTTATTTATTATATGTAAGTACTATGCAGCTGTCTTCAGACACCTTTTCTTCTCTCTGACCCTGCTTGCTCTGGTTCAAAGATTTATTTATTTATTGTATGTAAGTACACTGTAGCTATCTTCAGGCATCCCAAAAGAGGGCATCAGATCTCATTACAGATGTTTGTGAGCCACCATGTGGTTGCTGGGATTTGAACTCAGGACCTTTGGAAGAGCAGTCAGTGCTCTTAACAGCTGAGCTATCTCTCCAGCCCCTAATTATTCATTTCTAATCTTCATAACTCTGAAGTTTTGTTATAAATTCATTTTATTGGTTAATTTCATTTTGATTTCCTATGTCCATAGTGTATAAATGGACTTACTAGAAGAAAATGAAGAATAAAACAATAAAACATGCTTCAGATGAATAGCAGGTGGGCAGAAACCGATCTCTGAGAGAAGTGAAATAATGCTCTCTCATTATGATTCACCTTATGTACATAATGACCTAGGGACTAAGCAAGCTATAGTCTGGATCTTCTGGTAAAGATTCATCTCATGTATGGGATTGTCAATTATTGGTTATCAACTTAAACATCTAAAAATCATTGGTAAAATACATTTCTGGTTGTGTTTAAAAGAGCATTAGTGGAGATATTTGTCATGTGTGTCAGCAACCAATGAAGACTTACCCTGAAGTATATACAATTAGCCAGGAGTTGGGGATCAGAGTGGAACAAAAAAAGGAAAAAGGAAAATACCCATTTCTCTGAACTTTCTAAGAGTGTGGCCACATTGCTATTGGTATTGTCCATACACATTTCTGCTAGTATTCTCTAGAGAGACAGAACTGATTAGATGAACACCTTAAAAGTGGATAAAACTGGTTTACATAAGGTCCAGGTAATCCAACAATGGCTGTGTCATACCACTGAGGCCAAGAATCTGGTAATTGTTTAGTCCACGAGGCTGAATGTCTCAGTGGTCCCAATCTGGCACTGGAGAACTGCTGGTCTTCCTTATACCAATGGAAGCCTGAAGAAGCTGTTTGTATATCAGCAAGGAATGCAGCGGGAGGCAGACAGATTGTCAGCAATAGTGAAGGCAGGGAGGTAAAAAAGCAGTTTCCTTCTATTTTTTCTGGGCTGCTACCAGATGCCAAACACATTTAAGGTAGGTCTTCCCACTTAAAATATCTGGTTAACAAAGACTTTCATAGGAATCTCCAGGGTCTTGTGGTTTAGTTGATTTCATATCCAGCTAAGTTGGAAACCAAGATTAGCCATCACATCAGTCGCCAGTTCCCTCAGTCTCTGAATGTGGTTTTACACTAGCAACTCTCCAGGAGGCCCTAAGCCAGTAACCTCAGGCTTGGGTTGTTTGGTTGGTTTTTCTTTCTGAGGTATCAGATCCTGGGATAGAGCAAATACTGGTTACACAATTCTCATTGGGTATCATAGAACTGTCTACCCTTTCAGCATAAAATCCAATCCTTTTTACAACCATATACATTGTGCTGTTTTCTAGAGACTCCTAACACCACATAAACAGAAATTTGAAGGGCTGTTGGGGACTGATGCTGCATGTATATCAGTGATTCAAAACGAAGACTACAAAATCAAGTTTCAGAGACGAAGGACTATATCTGGAACTGGGCTAAGGGCCATTAAATTATGGGAGGGTTGGGGAATACTTTCTCCCAAGGCCCCAAGAACTAGAACAATGATTACAGGAATAATGAACTAATTTGTTTGCTGGAAGAAATTTCAAGGCAGGATAGTGTTCAACATTTCACATGACTACTGTTTATTATTCTGATGTAGGTCTGTAGTCAAACAGCAAGTGTGCAATTTGGTGAAGAGTGTAGTTTAACCTATAGACAAGATGCTAATTACTTATTGTGAGGGAAAGTTCTGATACGAAGGGCTAGTTCCCTAATTGGTTCTTGATTTGTCAATAAAGAAGACTAGGAATCAATTGCTAGGTAGAAGGTACAGATGGGACTTCCGGGACCCAGGAGGAAAAAGCAGATACAAGGAAGGAGTTTTTTCTGCCATGCTTTGCAAAGAAAAGAAGGCAACAATAATGCAAGGTCTCAGGGCAGGTAGGGCCTGTGGCCTCTGCTACTAGTGGATGGCCAAGGATGGTGGCAGGGGCTACTTGATACTAGCCACTAAGTTTAGGGTGGAAGGAGAGATGGAGAAAATGAATTGGTGGGAGGTATTTGTGCCCAGCAATTGTGCACAGCAGGCAAGTTTGAAAGTAATAAAGCTATTTGTGTCTTTTATCCATGGATTCAGGCATCATTGGAGTGGCTAGTAACTTGAGCCCTCCTGGAGCAAAGGCGGGTAGAAAAGGAAGCCAAGCAGGCAATCCTGAAACTACACCCAACAAATTGTATCATTAAAGACATGTTTGACACTGCTGTGGTACAACAGAAAAGCTGTGCGGAGAAAAGTCTCCATCCACTAAAGAATCCATTTTATGAAAGTTCAAACTGATTTGAAAATGTCTAAACTGATATCACCAGAGAAGTTTTTCTGGAAAATATTCCTGTGTTTCCCTGGGGTGAACACACAGAAGAAAAGCTAACAGTGATCCTGAGCTGGTAGCAGAAACTGATGGCATCATCCATATTGTCCTGGTTCTGCAAGCATAAAAGATGCAGGCTTGAAAGGATCCATATTCTTCCATCACGGTTCCAGAGAGCTGCTGAGGCTAGGCTATGTGGCAGGGTTAGGGTCCTTAAGTAAGGCCCTGAAAGGGTCATTTGGGAGAATATTAAGATGAAGCCAAAGTAGTAATGGAGATCCTTGGGAGACTGGTGATGCCACAACTATGCCACGTGTACTGAGGAAAGCTGCAGCCATAGAGTAGAACCATCCCATGGGCATTGTATGCTGCAGGTTTGGGGCTTCTAACTTTGGTGCCCACAAAATTAATTGTAATGTAAGCTCCGAAGTCTAGACACAAGCTGAAGTATTTGGTGTTTATGCTGATGGGTTTCAGTCTTGGTTTAGCCTGATCTTTCTTTTCAAATTGTAACTAGTTTTATTGCAAACGGTCCTCTACAGACATTTATCAGTTTAAGTACCTCAAGAGCTACCTAACAAGCTATTAATATGCAGAAACATGCATGAGAAGCAATATGACACACTTCCTCTGCACATTAGCAACTTGTCCCTCTGGAGTTACGGTACTCACATAACTGAGATCTCAACAGTCACTTTTTGTATTTTTTTCTGATATATAGAATTACTAAAGTACACATGTAACAAAGTACATATTTCCTCTTTGTAGAAACGGTGGCTTCATCAGAGAAACAAGACTTTGAATGTGTATTCTGCAGTACTACTCAGGCAAGATTTAAGTATGAAAAAAAAGTACATTAATTTCAGTATGTAAATTTGCTTTCATCTCTAATGAAAGGCAAAATTACACACACACACACACACAATCTAAGAATTGATTTATTTTAAAAATAAATTCTTGAGGATTTATTTATGTTTGACTTGTATTTTTTTTAGTCTGCAGGTTACTTAATACTTCTCAGGTGAAAAGGCGTTGGAAATTGGAAAGTCCTACCACAGATGTCACTCACTCAATAGTTTTGATTGAAGTTGATTACAACATGGCTACTGCAGCATCTGTAACTCTTATAAGGGTGTCAGCCTAAGTTATACAGCATTCCAGGTTTCAAGAGAATTTGTTTTTCAAAAGTCCATGAGAAACAAAAGGTAGCAAGAACTTGGAGGTTGCTGTTAGCTATACCCTTCTATTCCCAGGCACACAAAAGAAACAGATGACAATGCACACTGGTCACTGCCTGGGGGAAGGGGTCATAGTCAAGCTTCACTCACTATAAATTACTGACCAAAGGCATTGGAGGTTTTGAAAACTGGAGATTATACCCAAACCCAGAAACAAATGCAACCTCTGGCAAGAATTCTTCCCTCCTTCCCTCTAATAGGCTCCTGTGCTACTAAGGGAAGAAGTGATTTCTGGCTCATAAAAGCACTTTTTTTTTCTGAAATATGAAACTCAACTCTTTTTCATTTTCAATTTCGCATTTGTGTTCTATCTTCATAAATTTTACTACAAACAAAAAAAAACCAAAAAAACCTTACATGGTCAGTCTTGCCTTGAACTAGTTTTACTACATGTCCTTAAATAAGAAAAAAAAAAAAAAAACAAAGAAAATGGCTAGATATAAGTCCAATTCGTGTTTTATGAATGTAAGATTTCTATGTTGCTACAAGATTTTCAGTTTTCAATCCGGCTTTGTGTAGGGTGTTCAACAGTGTTGCAGGACTTGACAGGAGGAAAGGCTGATTCACAACGACCTGGTCATTTGAGAGTAAAACCACTGCCTAACAGCTTCCTTACAGCATGTGCTTTGTTACAACAGCCTTACTTGTAAGATACACAACTATGATTCCCTACTGCCACATCAAGTTTCCAAGTTCTGATTACAGAATTTTTCAATCCCAACATTTGATATTATACTATTTGAGTTCAAATTTCAACACCAACTCCTAACTTTCTGGGTTCAAGAAAGTCATTTAATCTATTTAACTAGATTTCCCTCACATACAAAATGGGAACAGAAGTGCTATATCACCGTACTGGAAAGAGTTAAATAAAAAGCTTAAAACAATTCATGTAAGTAAAACATTCAGCAGTGATAAATGCAGCTCACCAATTATAATTTATTATCCAATTGACTTTAAAAAGAGAAACTCCTAAAACCAACACCTACCCGTGTTCACTAGAAACACCTATGAGAAGACACATTTGGTGTTTTGTGAATCCTATGCTTATGATCACAATGGCAAAAGCTGAACATCAAATTTGATCAATTTAAATTCAGTTTAACACTTCAATCAACTATGTGTTAAATAAAATGTAAACTGTTCCCAGAAACATTTTCTAACTCTAAAGCTCAATGAATAATCACAATGACTTAAGTGGAACAAGAAAAATCCCACAAGTAGAATCTGAGTTAAAATCATTCAAAATATAATTAGTAGCCATCACAGAACAGTAGTAAGCGGAGGCAGAGGGGTATTTGTTTTTATTTATTATTTTATTTACATTTCAAATGTTGTTCCCCTTCCTGGTCTCCCCTCCACCCCCATGCCCTTCCCCTTTGCCTCTAAGAGGGTGCTCCCCCACCCACTGACCCACTCACTCCCACTTCTCCCCTCTGGAATCCCCATTCTCTGGGGCATCAAGCCTCCACAGGACCAAGTGATCCCCTCCAGCAGGGACCAGCCCATGTATGCTCTTTGGTCCGCGGCTTAGTCTCCAAGAAGTCTGAGGAGTCCAGAAAAAAGGGAGGGAGGGTGGTCAGGTATGGGGGCTCTTTTCTAAAATAAGGGTCTTGCTGAATTAAACTTTCTGTGAAACAAAAGCAGCCAAAGAGCTTGAAACACTACTGATGCCAGGCCTACCAGCTGTTTCTCTGGCTTTCAAAGACATTGTTGTAGAATTTATTTAATCCCAACCTGGAGTTTCTACCATTCAGTTCAGATAAAAGACACACAATATTTATTATTTACAATAAGCCTTAAAGAACACAATAGCTGGGCAGATTATCTACCCTCTCTCTTGCTATTAGAATTTACTTTTCTATCAATAACCCTGAATTATTATGTACTATTTCATCTGGGCTACTCCTTACTCAAATTGACCGACCAGCCCTCAGGGCCATATTTTCATGAACTCCCCTAACCCATGGTGTCTTCTCCTTCCTCCTTCACCTTCTTCTCCCCTTTGTGGTTCTTCTCCAACCCCAAGCCCAGCTATTGGCTGTTGTCATCTTATTTACAAATCAAAAATAACTTGAGGGCAAGGTCACAGTATCAGTTGGGTCTACATACAAATTATCTCCTCTTCTTGGGGGCTCATTAGAATAGAAGCAGCATCAAGCCAACCCAGTATACAACATCCCTGGGAGACTGGAAAAGTGCTAACTCATAAAAACTAGGTGGCCCTTTGCATACTAGCCCTTCCAAAGACACTTAAAGAATGAGGACAGTAGAGTGGTATGAAAGGCAGAGAGGGGTAGCCTGCTGGACCAGCACATCTTGACTATCCAGAATTGTTTTTGTTTCCTTTGAAAGATAACAGGAGTCACTTAGAATATAATAATTTTAGTGAAGATGGTCAGATATAAATAAATTCCAAAGAAACAGATTCACCAGGCCAAGCGTAAAAGGATGGTCAGAATGTCTTAAAAGAATTCTATGGAGCTGGGCGGTGGTGGCTCAAGCCTTTAATCCTAGCACTTGGGAGGCAGAGGCAGGCGGATTTCTGAGTTCAAGGCCAGCCTGGTCTACAGAGTGAGTTCCAGGACAGCCAGGGCTTTTCAGAGAAACCCTGTCTCGAAACCCTCCCTCCTCCCCCCCACCCCCAAAAAAGAATTCTATGGAAAACAAGTGATGGGAGAACTTGAGCAAAGAGAGACTTAGAACAGAAAGAATTCAGACTCACTAGAAAAGGAATCTAGTCTCTTCACTCTCTTACATAATAATCTTACATTTATTTAGGTCTTTATAACATACTCTTTGAAAATACAGAGAACTAAAATCTGTTTTACTGTACATATAAAAATAACATTTGAAAAATGATACATAATAACTATTAGATTGTCAAAGCTCTAAGCACCTGAACAGCAGTGAACACCAGACCAAGATGAATGCTTCATATCTATAATTTTCTTCATATCTCTTAAAAAACTACTAGCATCCTTACTGCCACATGTTCCCCGCTCCTTTAGTTAAGGTGTTTATTACTGGCTCATTATTTAAAAGCCTAAAGGGGAGTGGGGAGGATGGCAGAGGGAAAAACACTGAAGTTATATAATTAATCAGAAGGGAAATTACAGTAATAAGAATACTGAGAATAGAAAGTCTAATTTTGAATCGTGGAAAGATTAGTTAATTCTTTAAATAAAGAATGTATGTAAGTACTGTTAATAAGCAGTCTTTAATGTACTTTAGATTATATTTAAGTGTTTATGCTCCTTTCAACTATTTTAAGTACTAATAGATTGAAGCAAATCATGCAACTGTTTAGATGTTCAGAAAAACCACTCTCATATAAGGACAGGTTTAACTTGCCTGTGACTTTGAAAGTAACACCATAAGTTGGGCATGGTGGCATACATCTGTACTTAAGAGCACTAGGGAGGCTGAGACAAGAGGATCACTGATAGTCTGGGGACGTCTGGGTGACAGAGAGAGTTGAAGGCCAGTCTGGGCCACATAGCAAGACCTGACTCAAACACATACGTACACAAAGAAAAAGAACAGCTTGAATTGTTTTGTCTAAACTATATGATAAAGAAGCTAGATCAGACGATTATGTTTCTGCCAGTTCTAAATGTCAATGATACTTTATTACTTACATAATAAAGTTTTTTTTCTTTTTGCTAAACTAGACTTAATGCCTAATCTGTGGTTTTCCTAACAGTGAAATGTCTTCAAATTGAATCACATTTTAGAAATATGAAATTAGCTACTTCTTAAAAAATAAACAGAAATTCTCTACTTTTCAGTAAGACCAGTAAGACTATAGGGATATTAGTTAAAAATTGACAATGTATAAAAAACCTTAACTGAAAATGACACTACAAAACCGAGTTGTTGTTTACTTAGCAATTTTAATCTTTGTGCTGGAGAAAGCCTTCTACAGAAGCTTTACAGCTATTTTTGATGCTTATCTGCTACCATAATAAAGACAAGTACTTTCCTGTTTATACATAACTGCTAACTTTTCAAAAACTTATATACATAATTCACATACATCTCTAAGAAAATTTCATTTACCACTGTAAACACTGATTTATTAAATAATAAAGTAGAAGCTCATGCTTTATAAGTCAGCATTAAATTTCTCACAGAGAAATCAGAACAAAAGTCCTATCACAGATAGTTATCAATAGTTGTGACACCATCTAACTTGACTTTCATCAAGGCAATGAAATGGGAGCTGATTGCAAAGTATGCAATGCTTTGGCCTTTCTTCGAACCAGTGCTTCCTGTCTTTTTTGTTGAATTTCTTCAGGAGAATACTTCCTATTTCTCTCTTCTTCATCTAAAAATTAAACAAAGCATAGGAATTAATCTTATAACCTTTAAGTCATTCTGAATATCTGCTATAATCTGCTTTTTCATCACTCTGGTTTGACTTTTAAATCAAGCAGATGGGTATATTATGTATGCATGTACATTATGCAATTACATGTACATACATAATAAACAGAATATTAATGAAGGGACATATTTCTCAAAATATATTATGTATCTAATTTGTTTCTTGGTATAACTAGAAATAGGAAAGTATACACAAGAATTATTTATTTCAAATCAACTTCTCAGATAACTCTGATGTCTATTATTTTCTAAGCTAGACTTTAGCTACTTTCCATACCAGAGAAATACCAAAATACATTTTATAAAAAACAAACTACTATTCTACAATGGTGTAAAATAAAGTCTTTAAAATTAGCTTAATAATACGGAAAATAGTTTCAAATGTATGAAATCACACTATAAAATTCTGATTTAGGAAGAGTTAAACACTTTCCAATCTGCCTTTCCGCTAACACAGACACACACACACACACACACACACACACACACACACACACACACACTTTCTCTCTTCTATGTGTATGTATATAATATCAAACACAAAGTCAAATTGCTGCACAGTACTAAGCAACTAAGTGCCTTAATTTTAATTTTTTTGTTTTAAGCATAAGGGTCAGCAATTGTTATTCTCTATAGGATGCCCCCTCTCAAAGTTAACTTTTGATAGCAAAATGTTATTGTTCTAACTGCTGACTCTATTTATTTTATTTTACGTATTTATATATAATACGTAACCCAATTATCAGATACATTTCAATGAACTTTATACAGTTCACATTTTCAAATCAGTTATTGTGCTTATGTATTTTTATAGTAAGCTTTTACTTTTACTTGATTCTAGAAATTCCCTTCTGATTTCTTGAGTGACCCACTTTTCCCATATGGATCTGGTAAGAGAAGAAATCCACCAGCCGATAGATCTTAGAGGAAATTATCTCTACCTCATTTGTGTGTGTGTGTGTGTGTGTGTGTGTGTGTGTGTGTGTGTGTGTACACGTACACATGTTAAGACACATGACATCCCTATCTGGGATGAATACATATTTATTTATATTGTCTCAAGAAAAGTAAGCATGACAAGCCATACATAGGGTAAGAGTAGCATGGGTCCTGGAAGGTATGGACAATCAGAGGGTTTTAAGCACCAGGATGTCTTTATCATTATAGCTCTGTGGTGTAATTTGAGGGGCAGAATTGTATTACCTCCAGCAGTATTCTTATTGTTTTTTAGCATTTCTCTGTCTATTTGTGTTTTTTTTGTTGTTGTTCTAAATCTGTAAAATATAACATCAAATTTTTTCATAGGTGTTGCATTAGCTCTGTAGATTAGTTAAATTTGGTAGGATCTCATTTTCATAATATAAACCCTGAAAAATAAAGTGAATGCAAAGTCTTTTTATTGCTAATTATTCTTTGATTTCTCTTTTCAATGATTTTGAATAGTGGTTCCTCTCTATTTTAGTTATGTGTATTCTAAAATATTGACCTTTTGGAGTGATTTTGAATTGGATATTTATCCTAATTTCATTCTCTGAGAGTACATCATTGATATATAGGAAGGCTAATGTATTTGTTTACTATTACTGATTTTGTATCATGAAACTTTACTGTAAGTTTCTATTAAGCCCAACAGTTTTCTAGTAGACTTGATAGTGCCTTTTAAGGAAAAATCATATAATCTGAAATTGGGTAGAATTTGACCTCTTTCTTCCTTATTTTTTATTCACCTACATGTCTTTCTTTTGACTAATTATGTAGCTAAGATTTTTAACACTGTATCAAATAAAGGAGAGTGGACATTATTATTCATTACTGATTTTAGAGGAAATGGTCTGAGTTTGTCTTCATCTAATATTAAGTTAGCTATACAGGGCTTTTTTGTATATAGACTGTTATTTTTAAGTATCTTTCATCTATTTCTAACAGTTTTCAGAACATTTATCATAAAGGCATTTTGTAACTATATGGTGTATTAATTCATTGATCAGATGTTTTGAAACAATGCTATCTTACATTGATAAACTTCATTTAGCCATAATTTAATATGTTCCTGAATTTACTTACCACAAAATTTTGTAGTTAATTTCTACATCTGTATTTATTAAATAAATTGGTCTGTAGCTTAAAAAAAAAAAAAAAAGACACATGACATCTGTTTTGCAGAAAGCTTAGTGGGTTAGGAGAATTTCTGCTATAGTTAAATTGAATATTCTGTATATTTCCATGAAATTAATTTAATCTAGGAGTAGTTTAACATGTAGGGGGATAAGTTGGATGATGTGGCAGCCGTTTTAGCCCCTGGTTTTAGTCTTTCTGAGAGGTCTATTCTCAGAGGTTTACCTTTGCATATGACTTGGTACTTCCTTCTGTCACTTCTTAGTTTTCTTCCTCTAGATTTAGTAAATTTTATGCGTTAATTTTATTGAGTGGCCTTTCAATGCCTTTAGTTTGTTTCCTCTCTCATAGACTACAAATGCTTTGGTTTGGTCTATTATGTCTCTGTCTCTTTTTTTGCATTTCCTTAATAAACTATAGGTGTCATTTCTTGTTAGTACCTATAGGTTTCCTTTGATCTTTTTAGAGTTTGCATATTTTATGTTATATTGTTGTTTGTTCATTCTACAAAGCTAGTATTACCTTGATATCAAAACTGGATAAGGAATACATTTCCTGGATGAACATAGCAAAATTCACTCAATAAAATACTTCCAAATCAAATTCACTAACATAGTAATAAGATCATGATCAAGCTGACTTCATTCCAGGGATGCAGACATGACTCAGCCTACGCAAAATCAATAAACATAACACATAAATAAAATCAAGGTTAAAAAAAAAATCCCTAGAACTTGGGAGGCAGAGGCAGGTGGATTTCTGAGTTCCGAGGCCAGCCTGGTCTACAGAGTGAGTCCCAGGACAGCCAGGGCTACACAGAGAAACCCTCTCTCGTAAAACCAAAGTAAGTAAGTAAGTAAGTAAGTAAGTAAATAAATAAATAAATAAATAAATCACATGATCATCTCAACACATTCCCAGAAAGTTTTAAATAAAACTGAACAGTCCCTCATGATGCAAACCATAAAGAATCTAGGAACAGATGGATCATACCTCAACACAATAAAAAAATGAGACCAACCTACAGTTAACATACTGCTAGAAAATTGATACCATTTTCACATTAAAATTTGATATGAAAGAAAGCTGTCCTTTATGCTATTATTCAACACAGTGCTTGATGTCTTAATTGCAGCAATAACACACTAAGAGGGAATACAAACAACAGAAGCCACCAGATTATATCCATTTGTTCATGATCATATATATATATATATATATATATATATATATATATATATATATAAAGGGTTCCAAAGACATCACTTCATCAGATAAACACTTTCAGTAATGTAACAGTATAAATAAACTAATACATAAAAACTAGTAGCTCTTCTATATATCAAACTCACAAAAAAGCAAACAAACAAAAAAAACAATAATAATACTCTAGGAGTATAATTACCAAGGTCAAAAAAGACCTACACAATGACAACTATAGAACTAAGAAGAAATTTAAAATACTAGAAGATGAAAATATTTCCAATATTCATGCACAAGAAGAATTAAAGCTGTGAAAAATGACCCTATCACCAAAATGGGTTTACACATTCAATGCAATCCCCATCAAAACTCCAATGACACACTTCAGAGAACTAGAAAAAGGCATTCTAAAATTTATATAGAAACTTATTCAGGGACATGGATGGACACACACACTCAAACACACAGCTAAGGCAATCCTAAGTAAAACCAATAATGCCAGAGGCACCAAAACAACCTGATTTCAAATTCTGTCAGAGTAAGAGTAACAAAATCAGCATAGTGCTGTCACAAAGACAGACACACAAATATCTGCATGCAGCTGATTCTCTAAGGGTCTAAAAACTTAAAGATAGCTTTTTAACAAATGATGGAGGAAAAATTGGATATCCATATGTATGTAGTATCTCTCACCCTTTTTTGAAAACCAATTCAACATGGATTAAAAATATTAATGTAAGTTCTATTTGAACTAGTAGAAATCAGGTAAAACATTTCAAAATACAGGGAATGGATAGCACTTTCTGGAAAGGACTCTAATAGTTCAGGGGAAAAAATAGCCAGAATGAGAACCAGGACTGTATCAAATTATAAAGAGTTTACACAACAGAAGAAATTAGTAACCACAGTGAATACACAAACTAGCTAATGGGAGAATACCTTTGCTGTATACTTACATTAGGGAGTAATATCCAGAAAATATAATGGACTCAACAACTAAATGCAAAAAGTACATAGATAACCCAGAGAACAAGTGCCAAATTAAATAAGGCCTCCACACACACACAAAAAAACCAACAAATTAACATGTTTAAAAAAATGTTCAACATCATTATCCATCAAGGAAATACAAATCAAAACTACTCTTGCATTTCAGCTTGCCTAAACTAGAATGGTTATCAAGGTGGAAGAAACACGTATACATTGTTGGTGGGTAAAGGCAGACACACACACACACACACACACACACACACACACTAGTGTGGTCACTAGAAGAATTGGTACAAAGGGTCCTCAAAGGCTAAGACTAGTTATACTATTGTTGGTACATTACTGAAGGATTCAAAGTGAATAAGCAATAGATAGGCTTGTATACCCATGTTTATTACAGAAATATGCATTCACAACAGCTAAGTCATGTAACCAACCGTAGTGTTCATCAATGAATGACTAAAGAATGTAGTGAACAACAACAAATGACATGAAGGGTGACCATCTGAGAAGAGGAGGAGACCAGTAGCAAAGGGGTAATGGGATGCAGCAACTAAGATAAAACTGTTATATACAAGTATGAAAATGTCATAATCAAACAATACTTTTTACATATAAGATGATTTAAAATTTCAGGATATATACTAATATCAGTGGTGTTCTCAAACAATGTAATTAATTAGTCCAAATTACTACACACCATTGTACTCCTACATTTTAGTAGGTAAGACAGGTTAACGAAAGATAATTCAATATTTTTCAGATTATAATTTAAGCTTTAGATTTTATGTAAAATGAACCATCCACTGAAGTTTTGTTTTACACAGATGTATCTTCTCTCGTTTTTTTTTTTTTCTTTTAGATTACATTAAAGGCAAGTTTATTGGGAAGCTGCTCTCAGGTAAGTTTACTGGCCCCAAGGATTGAGGCCAGAAGAGTCACATGTTGGGTGGGAGTGGGAAGAAAGGGCATGCGTGCAGAGAGAGGGTAAATGACTTATGTGGGTTTAAAAGACTATTTTGCTGTTTTGAAGACTCTTGATGATATAACATCATGAGAAAAAAGCAAAGTAAAAGTGCTGGATCATACATTCATATTGTTCTTCTGATTTTACACCCCTCTGTGTACTAAAATTTCAAATATGTCAAAAAAAAATTGGAATCTAAGAGGACCAAGTTAAATTTTTGGGTGGTAACAATATTGTAAACAGCTTCAAGATGCACCTTTTGAGGTGTGATTATTGAAAAGCATGTACTAAAGGAATAACAATCCAAGAAAAGACTAATTGGAAGAATTAAAAGGGTCGCATCAAGTAACTCATAAATTGTCACAACCAGCATTGAATTTTTTTTCGATACTTAGTAGGTGTTAGTCAAAACAAAAATATTAATACTTTTTAATGAAAACTACTTTATACATACCAGGGGAAGATGGTTTCAAAGACTCAGAATATTTTATTGAAGATTGCTGATGATTAGCTTCAAGCAATGAACTGACTGTTTTCCTTTTTCCTAAATCCTCCGAGATTTTGCTAACAGGCATATTTCCTGCTAGATGATTTTGATTAAACTGAGAAAGAGACTGAGGATTTTTCTTCTTAAATGTGAATTTTGATAACTTTAGTATTTTGTTGTCATTCTGAGCTTTATCTGCTAAGATGTTGTAGGATAGCTGCTGAGTACTCAACTTTATATTAGGAGCAATTTTTGTGCTTGCAGGACCCAAATTTACATTCAAATTTGAACTTCCTCCAAGAACAAATTTTGAGCTATTCACTTGTACTGGTGTATGCTGGTTATAATTATTTGAACTCATAGAGTACATAGACAAATTTGTAGCATCCAAAATATTGGGACAATCTCCATATATGTCTCTTTTCTCAACTGTCACTGGTTTATTTATCTGTGATTTATTTGCTAAAGACAATGGCACTGCAGAGCTGACAAGATTCCAATGTTTAGATGGCACCAACTGACTTCCTTGTTTAGATGCAGTACAAATATTTCTGGATCCACGTTTGGAAGTACTATTTACACTTTCTGACTCCTTGCTGCCCTTGTTTTCTTGCTGAGTTAGTCTTTCAATGTCATCACAAGCCTGATATAACAAATCATCATCTACATCATCTGCTTCCCAGGTAGTCTCTAACTGATGACATGCTTCAATCATTTCACTGGCCAACAGCGGATCATTCCAGTCGTCAAAGGAAGAACTGAGCTTTGATCCATGAGACTGATTTGTGTTACACACAATGTTTTCTTTGTTCAAGTACACAGAATCAAATGAGTCAGTAGTAGGTACTTGCAAAGGCAAGTTAACACCAAGCTCATAATTTTGTTCATTAGGATACCTTGTGTATGAACCAGACTTGTTAGAGGAATGTACATTAAGTATACACTTGCTACGACTATCTTCCTTCACTTTTTTAAGACTAGAGACAGCAACATAATCTTCATCTTTACTAACAATGTTAGTGACAGATTTCTCAAATTTCACTTTATTTCCAGTGAATGGTAACTTCCTTGACTCATCACCCAGTTGTGGTGAAAACCTACATTCCCCAGCATTTCTTAGGTCTCTGTTTCGTGTCTTTGAAGGAAGATCCAGTGTTACTTTTGAATTTCTTAACCTTCCACCTAGATTCATATTTGCTCTTGATGTGATTGAGTCATTTTCATCAACTGAGGTAGAAATTGCCTTCTGACCAGTATCTTGGGCAGTTGTGGAAGGAAAGACTTCAAGTATTTCAGCATTTTCCATAAGGAAGGGTTCACTGCTTAGTAAGCTTTCCCAATCATCCTCAAAATCATTAGCAGCCAACTCATCAAGTTGCTTATTAGATGCTGCTGGTGTCTGAGGACAGGGAGTCACACATGATTTTAGTATTACAGTAGTATCTACTTGAGGGGAAGGTGATACTGGAGCTGTATTTGGCAGGTTTTCAGTGAGCAGAGTTTCAGTTGTAATTATTTCCTCTTGTAGTAAGACATTTTTCTTTCTAAAGGAAGTTTTACTATTGTTCAAAAAAGCATCTGAGAGATCTTGGCTTAGCTGGCCAGTACACATCTGAGTGGAACCATCAAAAATAGCATTAAAGGCTGCTTCAACATTTTGGTCAAAGGGTTTCTGACTGTTGTCTTGCTCCTTTGCCAGGGATATTCTAGTGTCTCCTTTCATTTGCCTCTTTATTGGAGTACAACTTATTTCAGGAACTACATCATTTGATGCCATCTGTACAGAATCTTTATGATTATCTAAATGTCCCATTTCTGAAGTCATCTGGATAAAATCATGATTCTTTCCATCTTGCTCTTGGATCACATCAAGTTCTTCCATATTTTTATCAAACTGTTGGGCCAATTTCATAAGTTCTTTTTCTCGATTCTTTGTTTTTAATCTATTAAAAAAACATTGAAACATTTTAATTAAAAAACTGTTTAATAACTACTTAATTACTGTTTAGTATAGTTTGGTGTGACAAAACACCAAAATTTTAATTCTCAGAATAACATGTTTTTAACTCACATATTGAAACAAAAACAGTTTACCCTTTTGGCTTAATCTGAAACCTAAAATGTTAGTAAGAATAGAGTACCTGCCTCACTGAATTTCAAGTAGTGAAGGCTGAACTCACTTTGTGCAGCTGATTTTCACTCTTGATTTTTCTTTTGCTACACCAGGAGTACAAGGAATAGCCGTTTCGCCAATCCATACACCCAGCATGGAATTTGTCACTGGTTTTTCATCCTTTGGAAGAAGGAAGGGAAGAGAAGCATAAGCGCCCCATAAAACAAACTACCACCCCCCCTCTCTAAGCAGAGGGGGAGAATTCTGTTCCAAGAACTCCACAAACTCAAACAATAAGCTGGAGAAAAGGCAGTAAGTCAGAAGCTATGATCCATTAATAGTCCCACAAGTAAAAAGACAAAAGCAGAAAACTTCAAGTAGGAAAAAATTGAACTTATTTTTGCTGTTATGTTTTTAGTTCCTTAATTACAAAGTTTTGAAAAGAGCGTTATAGTATAAACAAGGTTTCTCAACCTGTGGGTCATGACTCCTTTGGCAGCCCCTTATCTCCAAAAATATTTACATTATGATTCATAACAATAGGAAAAATTAGTTATGACGTAGCAACAAAAATAATTTTGTTTGATGGTCACCTCAATATGTGGAATTGTATTAAAGAATCACAGCATTAGGAAGCTTGAGAACCAGTTATAAACCAAACTAGAAAACCAAATTAATCAATCAATCTTACTTATTTATGTAACTAGAAAGAATATAAATATAAAAGATGATACAAGGTTAAAAATTTGCCTCATTACTAGATTATAGGGTATTTTAATTTGAGCCTAGCATGGGAGATCACTCCATTGATCATCCTCTGATCTTTGCGAAGTATGTGCATGCTTTCATATATCCATGGAAAACAACAATTTTTTTAAAAAGAGCCATTTTACATTTACTTGCTTGAAGGTTTGGGTGAAAAGATCTTTAGTTTTGTAAAATATTAAAATCAGTTAATTTCACTCAATATTTTCTGAATTGTTTGTACAACACCCTTAAGTAACATTCTTAATGACTTAATTTTGGAATCTGTCCACTTACAAATAAATTAAATTCATATAAAGTTTCAAAAAGTCATGACAATTTTATGTAGCCTCTCAAGAATATATATATATCGAGTCCTTTGTATGAACTACTTGTAAGTGCTTATTTTAAATTACGATTATTACATAGTTTACTGAATCATAAGTACATTCTATGTGCCACACAAGTTGTCTAAGCCTTCAACTGATCTTAGTGAGCACTGTATAAAGTTATATAAATAGGGAAATAAAGACTTTAAACACCAAAGAAATCACTACAGAAAATGAAATGACCATCTAATACGCAAATGTATGTCTTAAAACTGAAATCAGAAACCATTAGGAAGAAATTAAATGATTTGAAGATAACTAAGAAAAGCGCAAATATGTATGAGAGTATGACATTTTCCAAGAGATTCTAATGCTGTCAACAATTAACCTGCTTTAAGAATTGTGTAATCCTAGTATTGCTGTCTTTTCTCCACATGAGTTGCTATTTCCAGCCCATTTAGTTAAGGAGCCAACAGTACACTCAACATTGTATCATTCATGTTAGGCTGGTCAGCCCAAACATGTTTTATTGTGCTTCTTTGACGTAGTTAATCAAGACATATTGTTAACACACACAGTAATAATATAGCATAAAAGTACTTCAGAAATTAAGACATGGGAAGCAGAGTCACCAATTACAAAGCTATACTAACTGTTGATTATAAGTCTAGATTTCGATAGCCAGAGAAAAGTTGTACCCATCTTCTCTTTTTGGATATAATGATTCCTCATAATCTCATTTTGGACCAGTGGCATCTGTGGATCATTACTATAGGCCAATAATACATAGCACTATCCAAGGGCATATTAAGGAAAAATACAACAATTTCCTCAAAGAAAACAGTAAGCAAAATTTAGACATTCTTTGAATTTAAGTGTTGATAATTAAGAAAAAGAGGGCTGGCAAAATGGCTCAGCATGTAAAGGTATTTGCTACCAAGCCTTATGACCAGAGTTCATTCCCTGGGACAACCATAAGCAGAAGAAGAGCTGACTCCAGCAAGTTGACCTCTCCCACACACAGGCTGTAGGTGTGGGCAGACAAGTACGTACATATAGACACACAATGTACACATAAATATACATATACACACATATACATATACATACCTTTTAAAATGTAAAAAAAATCAAATAAGAAAAAGACAGAAAAGAAACTCATTACAGCTTTTCTTCTGGGCTCAAGCTCTTACTAACAGTGACAGGACTAAGAAAAAGAATGAGTTACTGAACTCCTTTGTGTTAAATGATTGAAACGTCTTAACTCAAACGACACAAAAATTGAAGAAAAAAACTACAATAAGTAAATCACCATTAACATTGTATTTTTTGCACTCTAGTTTATTATAAAATTTTATGTACCTTAATCCTAGTAATCCAACAAAGAAAGCAAAGCTGGTAATAATTCTACTTTATGGTTGAATGCACTGCAGATAGGAACTTTAACATTAACTCCCTAGGTGTCACAGTAAAGAGGCTTCTTAAGGCCATCTCTCTGATTTTACAGTGTTTCTGGGTGATTTTATAAGTCATTAAGAACACTAAGAAGAGAAATTGTAAGAGGGAAAGTTCACTGTGGACAGTGAAGAAGCACTGTAGAAATATGAACAGTAAAGCCTTTGTGTGGCTGTAAGTGATATGTATGTTAAAGCCCTGTGTCTGGCTTTCAGTGAAATGGTTCAGCAAACCCTTTGCCATGTTTGGGTCAATCAGTGAGGCTGAGAAACTGTTTTTAGTCTGTTGAAAACTTAAAGAAATGTCTCTCTAGAGAATCTGAACATTAAGAGCTTGCTTGCAGCAGCACCAACCTTGATCTTAAAACACTCCTGGCAAACCTGGAGTTCTTACTTTTGATTATGGCTAGCCATGGTCAAAGGGACTGACATTTGTGTGGGCTGTCTGTTCTCATGGGCAGCAAGGGCAAGATAACTTTGGTAGCTGGAACCCTTCCCGGCACCAATTAACCTTGTAGAATGTTTGAATAAAGTGACTGGAGTGAGCTAGCTGATATCAGTCTTTTCAAGGCTAAACTCCTCTGCTGTTTTGAAAATGAAGACTTAGCATCTTGGAGAGCTTCTCTCTCTACTGTGGCACCTACGACTGACACTAATCAGTAAAGCTCTAACAATAGAAATGTCAGTATACCATAGCAACTAACTACATTATTTAAGGAATAAATAATCTAGAGATGACTTAAATATATGGGAAGGAGTGGAGGCATAGCTTGGGGTAGAGCACTTGCCCAGTAAAAGTGAGTGCCTGAGTTTGAGTTTCAGCATTACCAAATGAATGAAAGAATAAATGAGAAAGAAATATATACAGAGAGTGTATATAAAAGGACACGCCCAGGTTACCATGCAAACCCACACCATTTTATGTGAAGAACTTCAGAATCAGTAGATTTGGATATCCAAAGGGGTCATGAAACCATGTCACATGGATTATGACTGATGACCATATTGCATATTCTATAGTTCATTCCCTTTTTCAAGACATGCACTCAGAAAAGTCAAATGCAAACTTGGTTGCTCTAAACATGTTACTTTACATATGAAAGAAACACAAAAGCACACCATATGCAATTTTTGCTGTTTTATAAACTATGAGACTTGCCATATTTACCTGAGGAGCAATACGATTAACAATATGTGAAATCTCATCACTGTATACGCTGGAAATCTGCTTTTTTCTTCCTTTACCTAAAGAAAGAAACATTTCTATAAATCTTAGACGAGGAATTTTAAAATTAGTTGTTACTTTTTAGGAAAAAAAATTGTAATCAGTACAACTTAAATGGCTCCACCATAATATCATGGCATATTAGACAGAAAAATCACACATGAGGATCTTAAAAACAAACCAAAAAAAAAACCCCCAAAAATTGTATTATGATGTTATCAGGCTAATTTTACCAACAATAATCCTTCAAGCACCTACCCACATAAAAATAATAACAGATTACCTAACTGTTTTGTCATTGGAGAATTTTGATCCCAGAAGATATCAGTCTGTCCATCTGGATCATTTGGAGAACTGAAGGTACAGGATAATAAATCCATTTTCACAACTTGTGTTGGTGTCTCCTTTTCTGCATAAGATGACAATTGTTGCTTTTAAGTGTTACTTTACTTCATAAGAGCTAAAGTCAAATAACACCTTAAACAAATTAATTTTTAAGTCCCATATAAAACTTGTCTCTTAAAGACAATTACTTTAATCACAATGGAAATGTTTCAATAAAAATGTCTTAATACTTCACGAGTTAAGCAATGTAGTTAGGAAGTGGTTTTTGAAAATTCTATAGGCCCAGGAATGACAGGTGGCCCCTGAACTACTATCACCAGGCTTCAGATACCTCCATGATGTCAGCAGATGTATTGCAAATACATGCAAACAGAAACCCAAGCTAAACTCTCACAAGCCCTTCCTGTCAATTTTACCCAAAATTTCTACTCCATCCACTCCAAAACCATTAGTGATTTGTTTCTAGAGAAGCTCTGTCCGGAATCACTTGAATTTTTACAATGTTACTGTTTTCCCAGCCTCGTCTTATTGCAGAAACAGGGAAGGTAAGAGGCGTTGTTTTAAGAACACACTCTAGGAGAGAGGTTATGATGCTGGTCCTTAGTGGGATAGAAATCTTTGAACACCAAAAGTTCACAGAGAGGAACGGGCCATCGGTTTGCTAGGCTAACCGGATGTTACACCTAGTAAGTTCCGGGAGCACTCTACAGTTTCTGAGGTGGCCCTCTTTGCAAAACAAAACAGCGAAGAAAACAACAACAACAACAACAGGCCTAGGTGCCCGATTTCCGGGACGTAGTCCACGGCACAGACCCCGCCCACAACCGGAGAGTCGGTCACAAAAGACCCGGTTTACCGAACTCGACTCCGCAGCCCTGAGCCTCCCGCCCCGTCCACACCGCCAGGCTCCGCTTCCCGCTCTCTCCTCACCCCCGGGGCTGCGCCCGCTGTCAGCCGCTGCCCGCCGCTGCGCCCGCTGCGCCCGCCGCGCGGACCGCATTCCCGCCCGGCTGAGCTGGGAGTTGCGGGCCGCCCTGTTCCCCCGCGGCCACGGATCCGCCGCCGGGCAGCCGTTCTCGGCAGCCGCCCTGCGCGGCGTGCTCCTCCGAGCAGGGCTGTCCGCATGCTTCCTTCGCCGACTCATTCCCGTCGCACCGTCCTTCAGCTGCATTTCACATTTTGCTACAGAGGAGCTGGGCGGGCAACGGCTCCGCAGAGAGCCCGCGCGCCACCGGCCACCGCCATCTTTGCAAGTCCGGCGCTCAAAATACGCCGCTTCTAATTGGCTGCCTCCGTCTAGGGGCGGGGTGACTAAACCTGGTGCTGATTGGCTGCGTCAGTTTGAGGGGCAGGGCTACGAAGGCTGCCGCCAGGGCTAAGGCAGCTTCCCGCTGGGGAAAGTTGAGTTTTCTGAGGGCTACCATCAGCCTCATCCAACTTAGGAGGAATTGCAGGACTTTTTTCTGGATATGTACCTGGGACTTAGTATGTGACACAGTAAAGATATCATATACAATGACAGATTCGTATTGAATTTAAAATTTGAATTGATTATTTCTAAGATTCAAATGATAGTGCTTTATTCGATAATATGAGAAAATAAAGAGTATAGTTTAGGAGGTGATAAACACGATAGTTCATAGACGTTCTGTTATGGGCATAGAAAAATTCGAGATGTAGGAAAACATTAATTTAGTAAACTAACAGTCGCTGGAAACTATATGCAAAACAGAGCTGTCGTCTTAGTAGGCATAAAACAGTGTTTATTTTGAATCAAGTAATAATTACGATGGCCAGGGAGCATTGATTCGGGTTGGCCTAAAGACATGTTTCAATATAAAAGCAATTGCACAGACTTTAACAGTCACAGAACAAAAGACAAAGCACTTGCTAGGCACTTTGTTGGGGCCAACAGGTAGTAGGTGGATTACAGCAAAGCAGGAGATAATTCTTCCATAGGCTTTAGGTAAGGATAGTTCATGATATCCTTCCTTTTTGTTGATGGAAGTCAGTGGTCTGGTAACAATGCATTCCAAAGTTTTTACGTGATAGTGGAAAGGCTGCTAATCCTGACAGCTGGGCCCTTAGTGGCTAGCTAGGGCACTAAAAATGGCCATAAAGATTATTTGGTTTTCTATCTGTAACACTCCAGTTTCCTTATCATGAAGTGTGTCTGCTTTCTTGTTTTTCAGACAGTGTTTTATGTGTGCCCTGCCTCCTTATTTAATGCAGTCTCCCTGTGAACTCCTGGTCTTCCTGTCTCATGCTAGTCAGGGCTAGGACCACAGGTGTAGGCCCTAAACAAAGTCATCAATGTAGATGTGCCTTCTTCCATTCCCAAAATAAAGTGAAACTCAGAGGTTGGTTGTGCTTTTATAGATTAGTAATAAACCAAATTCTAAGGTTTAAGAGGATATGATTTGCTATAAATAGTAAACTAAGACATGAAATGAAAAAGGAAAAATGACAAGAAATTCTTGATCTCTTGACACATAATGAAACTGAATATCACCCAAATGTCAGGAGAGAAGTTAAGAGTTAAGACAGTGTTCTAGTGGTGAAGGGACAGACAAATAAATGGATGGAACAGAATAAATACCCTTCCACAGGCTAACACCTAAGTAGAGATTTTGCATGATACAAATGTGAGCCATCTCGATAACGAGAAAGGACTATGGAGATAAATAGTACAGTCAGATGGAATGGTGGCTCATATGTGCAATCCTCCCAGTATGCAGAGGGCTAAAGCCGGAGGATTGAGAGTTTGAAGCCATCTGGGTTATATTGAGTGATCTTATCTCAGAAAATGAAAAATGATAACTAAAAAAGTATATATGTATACATATACATATACATTATATATATAGTTTACATCAGTATGACTCACACATGGAAAAAAATGAAGTGACTTTGCCTCAATCCATATCCCTAAATCAAATACAAATTAATTCTGTTTTTAATTGTAAAATAATTTTTATTCTATAAAATAATGTATATTGTCATCATGACAGAAAAAATATATTTATGCCAATAATGACACAAGAAGCAGAAACTGAGGTAAAACCTGCTAACTCAGCTATGTAATTTTATTTTCTTAACTATTTACAAAACATCTATTTACAAGTCTGATTCTACAATTAAGCTGCTAGCTCTTTAGAAATATCTTTCTATTGTATCATTCTATGGAGCTAATCTACCTTTCTCTTGATCTCCTCCAAACCCAAGAGGGCTTCTTAGCTCTCCTTCCTAGAATACTGTTTTACCTGTGCCTGCTGCTTCTCTGTTGCTCCTGCAAGTCCGAAGAGAAAAATCCTTATCTCTTACCAGGAGCTTCTTCCCTAAGACGCCTCCAAGCCTGAAGAGAGAGTTTTCAAAGGTCTGATTGCTTGGATCTCTAGCCCCTTCCCTACACCCTTGCCAGAGTAAACCACATCACCATCATCGTGGGTGCTCCAAGCCAAGTCTTTAGGTTGCCAAATCATTTCACCTTTATGGTTGGCCAGCTCTAGGCCGTCCTTTTCTGTGGCTTCCTTCACTGACTAAGCTTGGCTGTCTGGAACTTGCTCTGAGATCTGCTTGCCGTGTGTCCTAAGTTCTGGGACAATGCCTGGACTTAAGTTTTTCTTTATTTCCTTTATACAACATGGACACTGGGTGGGATCTTGCCCCCAAATCAACACTCTCTTTTTTTTTTTTTTTTTTTAAAGATTTATTTATTTATTATATGTAAGTACAGTGTAGCTATTTTCAGACGCTCCTGAAGAGGGTGTCAGATCTCATTATGGATGGTTGTGAGCCACCATGTGGTTGCCGGGATTTGAACTCAGGACCTTCAGGAAAGCTGTCGGTGCTCTTATCCGCTGAGCCATCTCTTCAGCCCAACACTCCCTTAATTCCATGTAATGTCTATAATCTGGTTTTGAACCATACAGTTTGTGGGCTTTTGTTTGTTTGTTTGTTTTTGCAGCTTGCTCCACTTGCAAAACACTAAGCAGCTTTGAAATTTT
Organism: Montemys delectorum; assembly: GCA_019843815.1. Lineage (NCBI taxonomy): Eukaryota > Metazoa > Chordata > Mammalia > Rodentia > Muridae > Montemys > Montemys delectorum. The sequence goes on along the minus strand of JADRCD010218372.1, from coordinate 18,040 downwards.
CTTTGTCAGTGCAATTAATCTAAATCTCCTCACCTTAACCGCACACAGACTCTTCAGACAAGGGCAAAAAGCAGACACATTCATCACCAAAATATCAAAAGAATGATCTCTAGGCAAAATACTAAGATTCTTCTCCTTAGAAAACGCTTGAGCCAGGACCAAACAGTTCAAATTACCCTTACCACCAATGTCTTCCACATTCATAGTGGAGTGGCCCATTAGGCCCTGCTTAAAGCATTTTACTGTTTTCCTAATCCAAAATAAATCTGTAGTTCCTTAAGTCCTATATGTCAATAATTTTGTCACAGCAAACAGAAATTGGCTGATCTAGGAATGTAAACCTCAGTGTTGAAACATTTAAGAAAGATCTGAGAAATGATTTTCCTAAAAGTCAAAATAATGGCTCCTGCTCAGGTTTGAATGTAGTATATTACCCACAGACTCATGGGCTTGAACAGTAGGTATCTGCTAGTGCTGTTGGAGCTTGTAGAGCCTTTAAGAGATGATGCCTATCTGAAGGAAGTTGGTTCCCAGAGGATGGGCTTCATTCGTTATAGCTCTGCCCCTCCACCAGTCACTCTCTGCTTCCTTTGCCCTGTGTGATACACCCCACAGCCACATGCTTCACTTGTCAAGGGCCAAGTCTGCCATGATTTTTTGGCCATGTACTCTCAAACTATGAGCCCAAATATTTCCTCTCTCACATGTTTTAGTCAGATATTTGCTCACTTGTTATGAGAAAAGTCATTAATACAGTGACTTTCAGATGGGAGAAATGAACAGTGATTAGAAGACAAAGGCTCATCTCCCATGTGATCACTTTGTACTCACTCAGTAAACTCTGCATCTTCGTCCCCATATGTCTTTTCATGCATGCATTATATTTACCAAAAAACAGGTTGTAGCTTTTAATCTAAATATCTAGTTCTCCAGGGGAAATCATACCTTTCTTCTCTCTTTGTAAGTGTCTCACCTGCAGTTTGGTTCATCCACATGTAAGACATTTGTGCCCCAAAGAAGTTCTTCCTTTTCCCTTCCATCTTTGACATTCTAGTAATATTTTCCCTTCCTGTACTGTTAGTTGTAAATCACATTTTTGAATTTGACTTCATCACTTGAACATCCTTGTCAAAATTAGTAGGATCAATATTTCTGTATGGTAAATAGTTAATCCACTCTGAGCTACTGGTGGGTACATGCACACCTCTGAACCTGCCCAAGAGCTCTGGATTCCCAAATGAAAACACACACACACACACACACACACACACACACACACACACGCACAACCTTTATATATTTTTTTAAAGATTTATTTATTTATTATATGTAAGTACATTGTAGCTGTCTTCAGACACTCCTGAAGAGGGCATCAAATATTGTTACGAGATGGTTGTGAGCCACCATGTAGTTGCTGGGATTTGAATTCAGGACCTTTGAAGAGCAGTCGGTGCTCTTAACTACTGAGCCATCTCTCCAGCCCACAACCTTTATATTTTAATACGCCTAACTTGTTCAATGGCTGTGCACTTCCAAACTTGCCCGAGGCTAGCACTCTGGTATTCCTGAGTTAGCACTGAGTTAAATCTATATGTTATCTTTACTGCCCTGTTTCCTTCTGTGCAGCCCTCCCATGGGGCTGCTTCCCTTTGGATCTCCAGTTTTGCCTTCTTATCCTCTTGCTCCTTCAACAGTGTGATCTGCCCTACCCCCCCCCCCCCCCCCTTCATGGCATAATCCCTTCTTCTTCCCTTGTCCCTTGTCCCTTGTCCAGGAAATCTAAAATCTGGCCCTGCCTCCCTCCCTGTTGGCCATTGGCAACTTTATTTCTGAATTAGAGCTAACTGGGAGCAGGCTTCCTTTAACCTACACATGGGACATTTACAAACAGGTTTTTTGGGTAACACAATTAGCATGAGAATACAAGCCCCTACAAATTTCCCTTGGTGAGCTCTTCTGCCTCCAAACTAATCAAGTATTCTAGAAGCATATATTCACAATGGCTTAATTTACACTCCTTGGATCCAAATACAGAATTTACATTTAGAAAGTAGTTAAACAGCTCTATGGTGGTTTCAATGAGAATGGCTCCCATAAGTAAATATATTGTTTGGATGTGTGGTCTCCAGTTGACATAACTATCTGGGAAGGAGGAGAAGATATGGCCTTGTTGGAGGAGATATGTCCTCAGGGGTTTTCAGAATCCAGCCATTCTAAGTTAGGTCTGGCTGCCTTGTACTTGTGGATCAGATATAAGCTCTCAGCTACTGCTCCAGCACCATGCTTGTCTGCCTGCTGCCATACTTCCTGCCATGACGGTCATGGATTTACCCACATTCTAGAATTATAAGCCCCAATAAACTCTTTTATAAATTGTCTTGGTCATAATATCTCTTTAAAACAATAGAAAAGTAATTAAGACAAACTCCAAATAATTTAACGACATCTAGAGGAGTAAGAAGGATATGTTGGACTTCTGGTCTGGGCCGGTGCCCCGAGCAGACATTGGGTGTGACCTCTGCAGCCAGTCTTACAACACCCATTGGAAGTTCCACTCCCAGGAGCTCTAACACTCCCAGGATCAAAGGATCAGAGATGCCCTGAGCAGACCATGGGCTCTAAATCAGCAGCCAATCCCACAACACCCAGAAGAAACTCCACTTCCAGGTGCTTTAACATGCCCGGGACCACAGGATCTCAGGATACCAGGAGCTTGGTCACATAGGGATCTCAGGATCCTAGAGGCAGCTTGACTCCTAGGACCTCTGACATTCCCAGAATCTCAGGATCCCAGGATCCCAGGATCACAGAGACAGCTGAACTCTGAGGAGTTCTGACACAACCAGGATCACAAGAAGGACAGGCTCCAGTCAGATATAGCAAGGGCAGGTAGCAATAGAGGTAATCAGATGGTAGGAGGCAAGCTTAAAAACATAAGCAACAGTTACTTGGCATCATCAGAAGCCAATTCTCCCATGATAACAAGTCCTGGATATACCATCACACCTGAAAAGCAAGATTCAGATCTAAAATCACTTCTCATGATGATGATAGAGGACTTTAAGAAGGACATAAATAACTTCCTTAAAGAAATACAGGAAAACACAGGTAAACAGCTAGAAGACTTAAAGAGGAAACACAAAAATCCCTTAAAGAATTACAGGAAAACACAATCAAACAGGCAAAGGAAATGAACAAAACCATCCAAGATCTAAAACTGGAAATAGAAACAATAAAGAAATCAGAAAGAGAGACAACCCTGGAGATAGAAAAATCTAGGAAAGAGATCAGGTGTAATAGATGCAAGCATCACCAACAGAATACAAGAGATAGAAGAGAGAATCTTAGGTGCAGAAGATATCATAGAAAACATTGACACAACAATCAAAGAAAATGCAAAAAGCAAAAAGCTCCTAACCCAAAACATCCAGGAAATCCAGGACACAATGAGAAGACCAAACCTAAGTATAATAGGTATAGAAGAGAGTGAAGACTCCCAACTTAAAGGGCCAGTCAATATCTTCAACAAAATTATAGAAGAAAACTTCCCTAACCTAAAGAAAAAGATGTCCATGAACATACAAAAAGCCTAAAGAACTTCAAATAGATTGGACCAGAAAAGAAATTCCTCCTGTCACATAATAATCAAAACAATAAATGCACTAAACAAAGAAAGAATTTTAAAAGCAGTAAGGGGAAAAGGTCAAGTAACATATAAAGGCAGATCTATCAGAATTATACTAGACTTCTCACCAGAGAATATGAAAGCTAGAAAGAAGATCCTGGGCAGATGTCATACAGATCCTAAGAGAACACAAATGCCAGCCCAGGCTACTATACCCCACAAAACTCTCAATTACCATAGACAGAGAAACCAATATATTTTACAACAAAACCAAATTTACACAATATCTTTTCATAAATCCAGCCCTACAAAGAATAGTAGATGAAAAACACCAACACAAAGAGGGAAACTACACCTTAGAAAAGCAAGAAAGTAATCTTTCAACAAACCAAAAGAAGATACCCACACAAACATAATTCCACCTCTAACAACAAAAATAACAGGAAGTAACAATCACTTTTCCTTAATATCTCGTAACATTAGTGGACTCAATTCCACCAAAAATACAGAGACTAACAGACTGGATACATAACCAGGACCCAGCATTCTGCTGCATACAGGAAACACACCTCAGTGACTAAGACAGACACTACCTCAGAGTAAAAGGTTGGAAAACAATTTTCCAAGCAAATGATCCCAAGAAACAAGCTGGAGTAGCCATTTTAATAGCAAGTAAAATCAACTTTCAACTAAAAGTTATCAAAGGAAAAATCTACCAAGATGAACTCTCAATTCTGATCATCTATGCTCCAAATGCAAGGGCACCCACATTCATAAAAGAAACTTTACTAAAGCTCAAAGCACACATCACACCCTACACAATAATAGTGGGAGACTTCAACTCTCAGCAATGGACAGATCATGGAAACTGAAACTAAACAGAGACACAGTGAAACTAGCAGGAGTTATGAACCAAATGGATCTAACAGATCCAAACATATTTATAGAATATTTCATCCTAAAGCAAAAGAATATACCTTCTTCTCAGTACCTCATTGTACCTTCTTCAAAATTGGCAATCTAATTGTCACAAAACAGACCTCAACTAGTACAAGAAAACTGAAATAATCCCATACACCCTATCAGATCACCATGGACTAAGGCTAGTCTTAAATACCAACAAAAATAACGGGAAAGCACACATACACATGGAAGCTGAACAATGGTCTACTCAATAATAGCTTTGTCAAGGAAGAAATAAAGAAAGAAATTAAAGGCTTTTTAGAATTCAATGAAAATGAAGACACATTATTCCAAAACTTATGGGACACAATGAAAGCAATGGTAAGAGGAAAACTCGCAGCTCTAAGTGCCTCCAAAAAGAAACTGGAGAGAGCATACACTAGCAGCTTGACAGCACATCTTTAAGCTCTAGAACAAAAAGAAGTAAATACACCCAAGAAGGGTAGACAGCAGAAAATAATCAAGCTCAGGGCTGAAATCAACCAAATAGAAACAAAAAGATCTATACAAAGAATCAACAAAACCAGGATCTGGTTCTTTAAGAAAATCAACAAAATAGATAAACCCTTAGCCAGCCTAACTAGAGGGCACAGAGAGAGTATCCAAGTTAATAAAATCAGAAATGAAAAGGGAGGCATACCTTAAAATAATTATTCTGTTTGTTGAATAGTAACAGTTGAAAATATTAAAATCATGTTCTGTGGGGAAAAAATAAAGATTGTTGGTCATTTAAAGCTTAATAATTCTGTAAGTATAACTGAATAACTTCTCACAACTGTTGAAATTTTATATTGTTCATGTAATTATAAAAAATTGCATGCTCAAGATGACTCTACTCTGTGATCACTGCCCAGTAAGAAGTTCTCATGCCATCGATAGTCTCTTACAGGTGTAAGTGGTTTCCAAATTAAATATAGTTCTTGAATTTAATTCCTAAAATAAACATAGTACAATTACTATATAAATAAAATGTCTTTTTAATTTTGTATTATTGTTGTGTCTTTTGTGTGGTATATGTGTTTGCATAAACACAGAGTGCACATGTGAGGTCAAAGGATAACTTTGTGGAGACAGTTCCTTCCTCCTACTTTACTTAGGGTCTGGGATTGAACCCAGCTTATCAGGTTGGCACAGCAAGCACCTTTACCTATTGAGCCATCTTCCTGGCCCAATAAAATGATGTAATACAAAATAGAAACTAAGATTAGGAGATGGTCGAGGACAATATGATCCAAAACCATAAAATAAAACATTTTTCTATATTTTATTAATTTATACATATAAGTAATATTTAATTTGGGAAACTTAAATAAACTAAAAATTGTTTGCTTAGTTCACATAGAAAAATTATTCATAAGCTTGGTGGTGATTATTAATCTGTGTTTCTAGAGAGCCTTCTCTATAAGGGATTCCTACCATATTCACATTATAATGCTATTATCTGATGGGTCAGTGGCTAAATGTTTTGTTAGCCATTTGTTTCAAGGAAAAAAATACAGCAAAGTCAATAACTCAATCACAGTTACTTTCAAAAATTATTTTTTATGGTTAACTCTAAAGAGGTATCTTTTCAGCACCAATGATTTTACCCAAACTCTGTGTCCTGACAGACCTGCAATTGTAACTGCCGCTGTTTAACGTTCGTGTTGGTTATATCAGTGACTATCAAGACTCAGTGAGCATCTTCAGAGGAGTTCCTAGCTATCCTGACTCAGAACAGAGAATTAGACAGAAGCACTTGGAGAATAGCAAAGCATGAGAATTTATTCATGAATACATTTCCAAGTGTGGAATTGAGTCAGAAGAGGGAGAGTGTTTAAGACTTCAAACATTAGTGGTGTACAGAGTTAACTTCTCAAGTATGTTTTATAGTTGACATTGGCCAGAGGATTTCCAATTTTCATCTTTGCCAACAGGTTTATCTCGTATGCCAACTTTATAGCCTTTGTGTAAGGTCTTCTGGAGCCCACACTCTACTCTGTTCTCCTCTCTCATCTGACCCTGTGAGATGTAGTCTAGGACACCTTATCGGGAAGGTGAAGGATGATGGTCTGTCTTCTTCTAACTACTTCCTGCTGCTGGACGGGGGGGGGGGGGGCATGATCTCTACTTACAAAGAACTACAAAAATCTCTCCCTATACATCCATCAGTTGGAAAGGATGGCTTTGATTCTCTATGGTAGCAAGTGGCAAAGATTTCTGCTATAAAAGGAGTTTAATCTAATACTGATATATCCTAGAAAACACAGATTTTATACGGATCTAAGAAATTCAGGGTCCAATGAAGAGTAACATGGTTGTACCTACCCATGGTTTTAAACAGTGTAAGAGACAGGAAAGCCATGACCATGACTGCCCCAAAGAATTGTTGTGTGCCTTTGAACTTTAAATACACGCGCACACACACACACACACACACACACACACACACACACACATATATGATTGAAATATATATTGTATTATGTTTATATAAAATATATTTAATATAATTTCAATATAATATATAGTATAGGATATATATGTATACATTTATATCTTTATGAATATATATTAAGATGGTAGCAAAACAATTCCAAGAAAGAATCTGATTCTTTGAAAGGAAAATAGTATGAGGATGTAAGTAATGAATAAATATTATAGCACCAGTGTCTCAAGACTATAAAGTTACAACTACTTACAGATTTATCAGGAGGGTTTATTGTTGTCTGTACGGCATCAGCTTTGTGTCTCTCTTGGAAGAGACCATAATGCTTTTGGTAGTTTGGAAGTGTAAGCAGACTGGTTTCTAAGGTAATCTTGCGGCTGTAGAAACTCAGATGGGTACCAAGGACCAGCCTCAACTTGGAGAAGGGCTCTAAGGAAGGAGAGTCTGGGAGCAACAGAGCATGCAACTCGAAGTCAAATAGTGGGTCCAAGCTGACAACCTATGTTAGGCTTGGGACAGCTTTCCAGATTGCTCTCTCTACGTACTGTTCTCTCTGGAGATCTCCAGACAACTCTCTCTGTATTTTCTGCTTGAGACAGTTCTCCAAGCACTTCTCTCTTGCTATTCTAAAAAATTCTTTGGATACCTCATCTCTTGCAGATCATAAGCTCAGTCTTTTATTTTATATATCAACCCAGCCCTTTACTCCAGCTTCCTTTTTGATTATCCTATGATTCAGCATCCTGTGATCCCAGCCTATTAATTCTTAGGACACAGCAAGCACACATTTTCTTTTCACATTGCAAAAGAATTCAGAGCTCTGCCTGCCTTTGTCAAGCACAGGGGATGAGCTAGCTGGGTGGGACCCTGTCCTGAAATGACCATTACTGCCACACCTGGGCCTTACCTTCCATGAAGACCCTGAACTCAAGACTCTGTCTGTGTGGTTCCTAAGGGTAGCATCACTCTCACTACTAACTAGAAATCCATATTCCAATACCATTCCATACTCACTGGATAGGGACTCAGTGTAGAGCTAGAAGGTATCTGAGCTTTGCTGAACCTGCAGCTAATTTTTATGATTCTGCAATGTCTAAAAGATGATGTTCCTGGGCCCTCTTTGTGAAGAATAAAGGACCATCTTACTAAAATAGAAGTGTAAAACATCTTGCATGAAACTTCATCCAAGAATGTCAAAGATTTGTACTGTGCTAGCCATCATTCCACAGTACCGAATGCATTCCCTGAAAATTTCTGTCTTTTACTCAAGCTTCAAATTTTCTCATGCCCTTGGAATTAGTTTGGTTTGCAATAGGGACATTGATAAAACTGGCTTTTGATTAAAGGTCATGGTTTAGCAACATTATGAGGCTCTCAAACTTCAGAAAACTGCAGCAGTTATCACTCAGGAGGAGCAGAGAGTTGCTGCTCCTGTCGGTGTTCATCCTCTGTTCTTCAGTTTAAGTAACTTCAGGGTCTTGGACATTTCCTCATCTTACTTGTTTGGAAGCTTTGTGTCTGCTTTAAGCCTCTCCATTCTGTAGATGAACTTTGATCGGAACTGAGAGAAGCCTGTGCTGTGGGTTAGGCATACAAGAGAAGCCGAGCATTTGTCGTTGAAGGTAATGAACGCATTGGAGCGATGTACCAGAGTTGTGACCTTAATGGTAAGGCAGGTAGTAGTTTGTCACCCTTGGGAGTTCACGTCTGGGAGTTCAGTTTGTGAGTCTCAGCAGGAGAGCAGAAGAAAACCAGGACACCTAGTTCTAAGGTGGGAAGGGGTATTTTTGCAGATGGTATTTTCTACAAATGCCACCCAGAAGTAGCAGCACCTATTGCCTTCAAAGTCACCAATCATTTCTGATACCAAACTCTATCTGGCCTATACACACCTATGAGTAATAGCTGGGCTGCTGGGGAAGACCTTTTCCTTTGCTGCTTTAAGTGAAAATTGCATGAAAACGTGTTAAATTCACCCAGCCCCAAATATCTTATTGTGGGTTAATGAACAATAGAATTTAGCCATCATCCATGAGGTTTTACATTCTTTGTTTGTTTGTTTGTTTGTTTGTTTGTTTTGAGACAGGGTTTCTCTGTGTAGCCCTGGCTGTCCTGGAACTCAGTCTGTAGACCAGGCTGGCCTTGAACTCAGAAATCTGCCTGCCTCTGCCTCCCAAGTGCTGGGATTAAAGGCGTGTGCCACCACTGCCCGTCGGGTTATAGGTTCCTATGAACACCAGAAAGACGGTCTGATTTTCAAGCGTGTCCCCAATACTTCAACAGTCAAATTCAAATTTTCACTGTTGCCATAACATTAACCTAAAACCCTCCTAAATTATCCTCAGGACTATCATGAATTTCTTTATGTCTTCATAAAAACAACATTTAAATTTCTTTTCAACTCTTTAATAACATTTGGTTAAGCAATCCAAAGGCATGCTGGGAACAACTGAAATGCTCTACATTTGAATAGTTGTTTTGGTAAGTGGTTATTTACACTGAATGTCTGGCAAGTGTTGAAAATGGACTTTGATTGTTTAGGAATGAAATCACAGCATTAAAATGCATTAAAGATTTAAATAGCACCTTAGAGTGATTTGGGTGTAAAATATTGCAAAGAAAAAAGTCAGTTAAATTGCAAAGCATATATTTATGTGAAAACTGACCCTACTCACTTCAACTCCGTCCAGTCCTAAGAAAATGTTCCTTTGATCATTCTTCTTCTTGCCTTTTAAACTGTTGGGGAAATGAGTATTTTATTTTACACAAACTGTAATTGCTTCTTTTGACTTTATTCTAGTGTTAATAACCTAGAAGACAAGGACAGGAGAGTTGGCTCAGCAGTTAAAAGCTCTTCTGCTTTTCCAGAGGACCATGGGTCAGTTCTCAGTACTCAACTGCCTGTAAGTTTAGCACCAGGGGATTCCACACCAACACTTGCTTCTGGTGTATTCAGGTGCATACATAAACATCTAAGTAAAAATAAATCTTAATTTAAAAATTATTTTTGATTAGTGATGCATTGGTGTCTGTGTCTGTATCTGTATGTCGGTATCTGTGTGGGTATGTCTGCTTCTGTGTCCATGTATGTGTCTATGTACATTTGTGTCCATGTATGTGTCTATGTACATCTGTGTCCGTAGATATCTGTGTCTGTCAGTGTCTGCGTGTGTGTGTGTGTGTGTGTGTGTGTGTGTGTGTGTGTGTGTGTGTGTGTGTATAAACTAGAGTTTAGGTACTTATGAGAACCAGAAGTGTCAGGTAACCCCGAATTTGGAGTTATAGGCTGATATGGGTGCTGGGATTCAAAGTTGTGTCCTCTGCTAGAGTAGCTCTTACTCTTAAACCACAGAACCATTTTTCTGTGTTCTTAAACTAATCTTTAAGAAATAAGGTGATAATATTGGGGAAAGGTAGGACTGCGAGTGGTTATCTCATTGATAAAATCCAAAATCAAACATGGAAAGTGTACATTTATTTACTCTAGTGTTTGACAAATTTTCTAAGGGTTATTATGATTTGTAAGGGTCTGACCAGGCAGCCACTCTACACCTGCTCTTTACCTGCCCTACCTCCTCCTGTTCTCCTAAACCTCAGCTATTCAGTGTGATTTACAGAGGAGCAACATGAATTGCACTGAGAGCTCATCAGAAATGCAGAACTTGGCGGGCAGTGGTGGCAGATGCCTTTAATCCCAGCACTTGGGAGGCAGAGGCAGGCGGATTTCTGACTTCGAGGTCAGCCTGGTCTACAGAGTGAGTTCCAGGACAGCCAGGGCTATACAGAGAAACCCTGTCTCAAAACAAAACAAAACAAAACAAAACAAAACAAAACAAAA
>JADRCD010218371.1:12741-26206 GCA_019843815.1 Montemys delectorum | reverse complement strand
CAGACTTCCCCCTGGTCATTTTGGGCTTCTAATGCCCTTAAACCAACAGGCTAAGAAGAAAATAACAGTATTAAGAGGAGTGATAGATCCAGATTACCATAGAAAAATCGAATTGCCTCTTCACAATGGAGGTAAGCAAGATTATGTCTGGAGTGCAAGAGATCCTTTAGGGCGTCTCTTAGTACTTCCATGTCCTGTGATTAAGGTCAATGGGAAATTACAACAGCCTAATCCAAACAAGATGACAAAAGATGCAGACCCATCAAGAATGAAGGTATGGGTCAATCCTCCAGGAAAAGAGCCAAGACCTGTTGAGGTGCTTGCTGAGAGAGAAGGAAATACAAAATGGGTAATAGAGAAAGATAGTTATAAATACCAGCTAAGGCCACGTAATCAGTTGCAAAAACAAAGATTATAAATAATATAAATGCTTCTGTCTTATTTTGTTAAAAATACACTTTTCTTCCAATTTCTTTAACATCAATTGGTATTTAAGTTGAGACACTAAAGAATGTTCCCAAGGAACATTATAAGTTTATAAATGCGTTTGCGATTATACGAAAAATAGTTATATCATGTTAGGCATACTCATAATTTTGTTATTGTTTCATGTGGACATGGGATATTATTTGTGTCAAGTTGACAAGGGGTGGATTGTAATGGCTATTCCTGGTTGTCAACTTGACTACATCTAAAATGAATTACAATCCAGAATTAGAAGGCTCACCTGTGGCCCTAATCTGGAGGCTGAGAGATACAAGTTTCTGACCTGAATCTTGGCATGGAGACCTTGAGGAATAGTGGCTATGAATCCCATAGGATTAACATAGAAAGCTCTGAGTTCAAGGTCATCCGGGGTTAAAGGTGTGGTGGCACACACCTTTAACCTGGGACACACTTTTTGCTGGAGACGAATATAAGGACACTGGAAGAAGGAAGGCTCTCTCTGCTTCGCCTGCTTGCCTTGTGGGACTGAGCAACTGCTGGATCCTTGGACTTCCATTCACAGCTGCTGCCGCGACTGTTGTTGGGAGTTGATTGTTGGGAGTTGGACTACAAACTGTAAGTCATCAATAAATCCCTTTACTACATAGAGACTAAGTTCTGTGACTCTAGAAGAACCCTAACTAAGACAATATCTTTATAAAGAAAGAATTATCGTTAAAGATACAAAAGAGGCATTCATGGGGAAAAATGACGTAAGAGTGAAGTGTCACCCTGTTGGTTGCTCCCCACCTCCAGGACCAGAGATTAAACTCAGAGCTTCTCTTGTGATTCTTGCACATGTCCTGCTTACTGAGCTATACCCTTAACTAAACAAGACAGTGTGAAGCGAATGCTAATACTACTTCTTCCTCTGTTACTTCTGCTGCTGCAGAAGGATTCTGACAAGAGCAACCTAAGGGAGAAATGGGTTACTTCGGTTCCCAGCTCAAGGGTGCGTCGTGATCAAAAAGTCATGTCCGCCAGCCAGAGCCTAAGGCAGCATAAGTCACATTGTGTTCGTGGCCAGGAAGCTTAGAGGAATGAAGGCTGGAGCGCAGCATGTGTCCTATTTCCTTGTAATATGAGCTCCTGGCCCTTGGGATGATGGTGTGCACTTTTAACATCAGTCTTCCCCCTCAAAGGAAAAACCTGGAAAGGGGAAAACATTTGAAATGTAAATAAAGTAAATATCCAATCAAAAAAAGAAACAAACAAACAAAGAAACAAAGAAAGAAACAAAGAAACAAAGAAAGGAAGGAAGGAAGGAAGGAAGGAAGGAAGGAAGGAAGGAGAGGGAGAGAGAAAGAAAGAAAGAAAGAAAGAAAGAAAGAAAGAAAGAAAGAAAGAAAGAAAGAAAGAAAGAAAGAAAGGATGAGTCTTCCCACCTCAATTAACCAAGCCTAGAAAATTCTTCACAGACATGTCCAGGAGTTTGTCTCCTACTTGATTCTTGATTCTGTCAAATTTCATAAGTCTACCCTTTGTCAACTTGATACCTCAAAACACTGCTTTTAGCCCATAGGCTCCTGGCCATCTCATAGTGTAAAATGTGTTCAATCCAACTTCAGCAGTCCCTACGCTTTTTAACAGTTCCAACACTGTTTAGAAGTGCAAAGTCTCTTTGGAAACACAAGGTAAACTTTTACCTGTGATAGCCTGTAGAGTAAAAAATCATTTCAGCATATGGTGGCGCAGAATCACCATGCTCCTCCCAAAGGATAGGGGGTTGGGGAATACTAAGAGAAGCTCAGAATGAAGCAAGCCAAAACCTCAGCAGGACAAACACCAGATCTTGTAGCTTCATGTGTGCTGGGGCTCAAGATACAATTACCTGGGCTCCAAAGTTCTTACACAGGGCAACTCCTCCAGCTCTGCTACCTGCAACACACCCAGCCACTCTCTTTACCTAGCTTCTCTCTGTGCCTGGAACTTGCTTCAGTGGAAATCCTATAATCCCATGATTCTAACATATTTAACATTGCTTTAGCTTCCCATCATGGCCTGGCCTCAGCAACTCTCTAGAAGTGTGATACAAAACTCCATAGGCCCCTTCAATCTTTGTTCCTTCATATCTGCAATACCAACACCATGGAGACAAGGTTGCCAAGTTCTGCCAGCTTGGGATGGTGTCTGTTGCCCTTAGACCACAGTCCAATCATTGGCATTTGTCTGCTTTCCTGTGTGGCTTCTAGTGCACAAGAATCCCCTTTTTCAATATGTCTTAGTTTGGGTTTTACTGCTGTAAAGAGATGCCATGACCAAGGCAAGTCATTAAAAGGACAACATTTAATTGGGGCTGGCTTACAGGTTCAGAGGTTCAGTCCATCACCATCATTAATGTGGGAGTATGGCAGCATCTAGGCAGGCATGGTGTAGGAAGAGCAGAGAATTCTACATCTTCATCTGAAGGCAGCTTGTGGAAGATTGGCCTGCAGGCAGCTCATCTTAGCTCATTCTAGGGTCTTAAAGCCCACACTCAGTGACACACCTACTCCAGCTGGGCCACACCTTCTAACAGTGTCACTCCCTAGGCCAAGCATAAACAAACCATCACACAATATTCTTGTTGAGGCTTGCCCCTTCCAAATGTATTTGCAGTTTCACAAGATGGATCCTTCCATGGGTAGAGTCTTGTGACATTTCACCTTATGCCTACCTAACCTTACACAGCTTCTGTGGAGAGTTACCTATCAGGTTTGATTCTCTAACTTCTGGGCCTTCAGGAAGTCAGACACATGAAGGCCTTCCTAGGAGCCTGACTGTCAAGGTAATAACCTCATGCCCCCACACTGTAAATCCCTCCCCACTGTGCAATCAGTCTGGAAAATTCCAGGAGTGAAAGGTGAAGGTGGCCCAGACAAGCCAACATCACTATGCCAGTTAGTGAAGGGGCCCTAAGGACACTTGTCAAAGGGTGAGATGGTGGCTCTAAATGGGTCAGGGTACCCAAGTCCCTTCTGAAAGGTTGCTAGAAACAAGAGGCACGCTCACCAGTGCACACAGTACCATGTCTCACAAGGGAAGCTGGAGAACAGAGTCTGCATTAGTAACGTTTTGTAAATATCTTCTATTTATTCTTTGACAGTTTCTTGATCATATCCATGCCCAACTTCCCTCTGTCAACTCCCCCTCTTTCCATTCTCCCCCAACATTTCCTTTTCCCACCTTCATATCTCTGTCTCTCTTTCTTTTTCTCCCCTCCCTTCTAATTAAGCATAATTGACTAAGCCTGACTCAGGTGACCTGCTGGAATGATGACCAATCTTGTTGGCTTGGCCCTGTGTTTAGACCTCGTGCTGAAAGCCTCAGCCACATTCTGAATGTGCTGGTCAGCCATGTCCAGAGAGCACTGCTCACCCATCCTGCAGGTCTTATGTTTCCTCACACCTTTACAGTGCTCCCCAAGCTTTGGGTAGGGTAGATATAGCTGTCCCATTTAGAGCTGAGCACTGTTCTCATCCTCAGCTCTTTGGCAAGTTAGAAATCTCTTCATTGACCACTGGGCAACTATAGAGAGGGGTTTCTCCAGCCAATGTTGAGGGCAGCACTAACCTACGGGAATAAACATAAATATTCAGGAGGCATTTGATAACATGTCTGTTTAGCAGAATAGAATGGACTTAGCCATTTAATAATGAGATGGTACTTGTTCCACTTCCCAAAGATAAACAGGAAACTGCCCCATCAGTCCTTGTGGGGGTGGCATTGACATTATTCTCTGCTTGACCTCTAGAACCACTCTTCTTCTTTCTCACCAGTTTTAATATCTCAAGTATTAAGATATAACAGTAATAAAATCCAACTCATGAAAATTAAAAGTAAGCAAGCAGTATGTCTTAGATAGGATTTCTATTGCCTCGACAAAACACCATGACCTCCAGGCAATGGTGGCGCACACCTTTAATCCCAGCACTTGGGAGGCAGAGGCAGGTGGATTTCATAGTTCGAGGCCAGCCTGGTCTACAGAGTGAGTTTCGGGACAGCCAGGGCTATACAGAGAAATCCTGTCTCGAAAAGCAAAACAAAACAAAAACAAACAAACAAATAAGCAAAAACCACCATGCCCAAAGTAACTTGGGGAGGAAAGAACTTGTTTGGCTTACACTTCCATAGCACTGTTCAGAATCAAAGGAAGTCAAGACAGAAACTTAAACAGGGCAGGAAACTCGAGCTAGGAGTTGATGCTGAGGTCAGGGAGGGGTGCTGCTTAGTGGCTTGCTCCACATGGCTTGCTCAGCTGATTTTTTTATAGAACCCAGGACCATCAGCCCAAGGATGGCACCACCCACAATAGGTTAGGCCCTCCCCTATCAATCACTAATGAAGAAAACGCCCTACAGCCAGCCTTTCGTGCAGCCTGATCTTATGGAGGCATTTTCCTGGAGCTCCCTCCTCTCAGATGACCTTAGTTTGTGTCGTCAAATTGACATAAAACTATCTTGCGTACATTCTATGCTAGTTTAGATTACTCTTTTAGACATGTGTTCATCTCCTCTAATAATTACTTTATCATCTAATTGACAGAGCAAGGGAAATGAAATATTTTGAAAAGTTGAGCCTACATCCTATCTCTTAGGCATGAGTAGCAGGAAAATCAGCTGAAATGAGCATTGATAACACAGGTGCCCCCCTTTCAGTGGGGTCATCAATATGCTACAAGTAAATGTCAAAACAATTATTTCTTTGGACATCTTTTTACATAAAAGTTAAAAGGCTTTAAGGGAAAAAAAAAAACATAATAACCACCTGATAAGACAGTTCCTCTTTGAAAGCTGAATTGAAATCAAATGAAAGAAATAATTAGGACAGCTGAAAAATAATAAAAACAATAGATACCAGACACATCTTTCACAAAACACAACAAACCAAAGAGACATGACAATGTATAATCTTAATTGTGCCATAGCTCAGTAAATGCCACTCCTCTGTTCTTCCTGGGTTCCTGATCACAATGAAAAACACATGATTTCAATGTATAAAGCCCTCAAGCAGTAACTCGTGTCAGCCCGAACAAACCTGACAATAAGCAGAGAAGAAACAGGGGTGGTTGCTACAGATGTTGTAGCTTCTTCCATACAATACCAACAGTTGAGTGAATTATTGCTTTTTTTCTTTGTACCGGAATGGAAGGCTAGTTCTCCCTCCCCACTATGTGCACATGTGCTGTATGTATGGGCATGTTTGATTGCACATGTGAGGACCAGAGTTCAATGTAAGATGTCTTTCCTCAACACCTCACTGCCCTATTTTTGGAAAAGGGTGCTCTTATCAACTTGAAACTCACCAAGAAGTAGGCTAGGCAAACTAACCAAGAAGTTCCAGGGATCTGCTTGCCTCTATCTCCAAGTGCTAGGATTACAAGCCCTAGCTACTATGACTAGCTTGTTAACTTGACTTCTGGCAGATCTGCCTCAGGCCCTCAGGGTTGCAATGGAAGCACCTTGCTAGCTAGACCATCTCCACTTATTTATTTATCTATTTATTTATTTTGTTAGACAGGGTCACATGTGGCATCCTGTTCTGACCTCAAATATATTATGTAGCAGAGGAAGACCTTCAATTTCTGATCGTGCAGCCTCCACCTTCCAAGAGCTAAGATTATAGGCGTGTGCAGTCATGCCTGGTTCATGAGGAATCCAACCAGAGTTTTGAGAATTCTGGGTAAAACCTGTACCGATTGAGCTGCATCCTCCTTAACCACAACTTCCCGTGCTTGCAAGTTGTTTGTGGGCTAAGACCTGGAGGTGCACATGGTCACAAACCTGAGTTTTCAGATATGGAGTTTCAATGAAATGCCACCCGTGGACTCAGGCATTTAAATATTTGGTCCCCCATTGGTAGTGTTGTATAGGTCGATGTAGAAGGTATGACCCACCTTGCTGAAGGAAGGATGTCACTGAAGGTGGGACTTGAGGTTTCAAAAGCTTCCTATTATCTCCAGTCCATTGTCTCTGTCTAGTGCTAGTTGGTCAAGATGTATCTCGAAGCTGCTCTCCCACCATGATAGACTCCGATCCCTCTGGAACCCTTAGCCCAAAGAAACCCTTCATTCTGTAAGCTGCTTTGGTCATAATGTTTTATCACAGCCAGCGAAAAGCAGTGACACATCCTCTGTAGTCAGTGCTATTCTAAAGAGCCCTGAGGGGTGAGGGAAGAGACACTGGAGACTATAAAGCAAATGTAAACTGTAAATGTCATTGGGAAATTGGATGGCTTGTCATTTTAATTTTAATTTTCTGCATTTACTAAAGTTTTAATAATTTAAAGCCAAATATAATTTCCTATAAGGACTTCAGTCCTGTAAATGAATCTTGGAGGGGAAAAGGACCCAGACACTCATTAAGAAGTAAGATTGTGAGGGGTCACGGGAATGACATAGAGCCGGAAGTTCACGATGCAACTCCATTAAGATGCAAATTGCTTGCCGGTACCTTAATTGTAGTGCAGGGAAGCTTCACAGAGGGATCTCTTCACCCACTTCTCAGAGTGGGTGCCTGTGGATCTTAAAGTCAAGTTACTTGGATGGTGAGCAAATGGCACCCTTCACTTCATCTTCCAGTCTCTCCACTGTGAGAATATCTTCTCCAGGGCTCCCTTCCTCCGAAAGTTAATGGAAACAAAGCACTGAACAGCTCCACCCTCACATTTGCTCTCTGGAGAACAAAGATAAAGGTTTTCACATAAACTTATTTTATCTGAGGGGAGCAGCACCTCAATGAAGCACAGTCATGATAAGAATAATAAGAACTGGAAATTTCCAGACACTCACACACCAATAAGACAAAGCCTGGGCAAGTGGGAGGAACTTGTCTGATCCAGTGTGGCACTAAGTAATTCACCTATCTATGTGTGTTTATGAAAATGATGTTGACCAAAGGGAGAAGAAAAAATGATTCAAAGGTATTTGTGTGTGTGTGTGTGTGTGTGTGTGTGTGTGTGTGTGTGTGTATGTATACATGCAGTCACATGCATACATGTTTCTGGTAGGAGAGGTATGCATGCATGTGTGTATGCATGCAGAAGGCAGACTGACAGCAGGTGTGTCCCTCAGTTCACCTTATTTTTTGAGACAAGAATTCATCAATTCAGTAGATTGACTGGCCAGCAAGCTCCAGGGTCCTCTCCTTCAAGCTCCCCAACACTGGGATTACTGATGTATTCTGCCATAGCTGGCTTTATCACAGGGACTGGGGATTGGGACTCAGAGTCTAATGTTTGTATAGGAAGCACCCTACACACTGAGGCAACTTCTCAGTCCCATGATCTGAGTTCTTATACTTCCGGAAATATACTTCTTTTATACGTCTTAAAATTTGAATAGCAGTAGATAATTCAATATTATTCTCTCTTCTTTATGCAGATTTTATCTGGACATGACCCTACTAGAAAACAATTGCTTTAGCATGTTTAGTGATTGGATTTAATCATCTTAAAATGTTCAGTTTGGAATGCATAAGTATAAAGATTGAAGGGTTTTCTTTTTTTTGCAAATTTAACTACTAATAAAAAGTAATTAGTAACTTGCAGTGAGTTATTTAATATTTATGAAACTTCTAATGGTGCCAAACAAATATTTGTTTAAAGAATGGCTGAATGATGGTCATAAAATGTCGATTTCTGTCAGTCTGTACTGAATGCCTGGCTCTAACCCATGACCTGTATATATTTCACCTGTAGCAACAGGGGCCTGGAGAGATGGCTTGACAGCACTTACTGCTGTTGCAGAGGGCCCACGTTCGGTTCCCTGAACCCACATCAGGCATCTTATAACCACCTATAGCTCCAATTCCAAGGGATCCAATACCTTTACCTAGCCTCCATTAGCAATTGTGCTTAAACATGCACAAATCTGCTTGTCAGGAAACCCTGTAGCTAAGGTTTAAGTTTGACATTACCAAAAGCCCTGAACTCAGTGCAAAATGGCGGACTTCCTTTGCGGCTTCCTTTTCTCTCCCTGGGAGATCGCAGTCCCCATTGTCTGCCTACCCGAGGAAGGGTCACTGTAGTCCTGCACCTGAGATTTCTGGAATGCCTCTCCACACTAATGAGGCACCTCAGTACCTTGGCCTTCAGCCAGTGACCTTTGCTCACCCTCGATATTCTCACCCCCTTCCCCCAAACTATATAACCCTTGGTTCAACCCAAATAAAGTGTGTGCATATAAGCCTGCCACAAATAAGGAAATATGCATAAGCTAACATCATCGCAGAGAGCTGTTTCACTGAAGACCATTGGAGAAGGAGCCTTCAAAACTCCGCCCATTCCGGGCTCTGCTTCATCCTTCCAGCCCCGTATACAACTGAGTCTGGAAACCCTGAGAGAGTGTGGAACCACAGCTGGACCCCAAAACACACACGACATCTACACCTAGAGACTCTTACATATAATAAATACATAATTTAAAATAAAAGAAGTCTTTAAATTTCAACAGCATTTCCCAAGCACAAATTGGCCTTGAACACCAACCTCTAACCTAGAGCTGTCTATGTTGAACTGGTCAAGGACTGGACAGAGGAAGAGGAAATAAGTAAGGCTAATAGAATTAGTTTCCATGAGGTTGAGTTTATTTCATTGAAGGACACAATCTTCTTGCAAGTATGTGTACTTTACATTAAGTTTTTTTCTTATTGAGATTAAATTTATAATGTATTCAAAGATGAACAAATGGGAGTTCCTGACCCTTCTTCCTCTGACTCCTGAGTACTGTGGTCATAGGCACACACCATCATGTTTCATACAATACCGAGAAACAAACTTAAAGTTCTGCAGATATCAGGCAAGTACTCTGCCAGCTGATCTACACACAGCTTTGCACTTTGCATTTCTTTAGAAATCTTTCTTTTTCCTTTTGAGATGACGAAGAAGGTAGTTGAATGCCTTAGAGGGTTTGCTCTACACAATACAAAGTCCACACCACATTAGCCCCTTTCCTCTCTCTACTTATGTATTCAGTGAACTCTCAAAACCTGGCACTACAAACTCAAAGAATATGCATTACTTCTGGGAAGAGTTCCCACACGGAGCTCCCTTATAGTAACCCAATCCCATTCAGTTACTGTGATAGTGTTAATCATCAATTTGACGTGCTCTGGTATCACCTAAGAGACAAGCCTCCAGACACCCTGGTGAGAAATTGAGATTAAGTTAGCCTCTGGGCATATCTTCTACAATTTGTCTTAATCAAATTCACTGAGGTAGGAAGAACCAATGTAATAGTGGGTGGCACCATCCCATAGGCTTGGGTCCCAGACTGCATAAAAAGGAGAGGGTAAGCTGAGCATCAGAATCCCCTCCTCTTTCTGACCCTATGCTACCTGCTTCTTCTACAAAATATGTCCGCCTGCCTAGAACTCCTGCTCTGAGAACTCCCCCCACCATGATAGACTCTACCCTTGAACTGTGAGCCAAAACAAATCCTTTATTCCTAAAGTTAGTTTTGCCAGGGCATTTACCACAGCAACAAGAAAAGGAACTATGATAGTCTTTTACCGCTTCCCTCCTACATGGAAAGAGGAAAAGAGATAATGGCTGTCCATAAACTCACTCACTACTTATTGTAAGGAACGATGTATAATTCAATTGCCTGTCTCCATCAGAGCCCTTTCTACGAGTGACTTGTTCAGCCAGCATCAGAGAAGCTCCCTCCTACAAACGGGAACAAATATAGAGACCTACATCCAGACGTTACAGAGAAAGGGAGAGACCTTGGAAGACTCTGGCAGTCAAATCCCTCCTCTGAGAGTTCAGGGAAGGAGAGAAAGCAGAAAGCAGGGAACAATCAGAGGAGCTAAAGGACACCAAGAAAACAAGGCCCTTTAAATCCTCATGAGCAAAAATCCTATGAGCTCACAGACACTGAAGCAGCAGCCCAGGGCCTGCACAGGCCTGCACCAGGTCCTCTGTGTTTATATTACGGCTTCCAGTTCAGTGTTTTTATGGATTCCTAAATGTGTAAACAACTGGGCTCTTATACCTTCTCTCAGGCTCCTTTCCTTCTGTTGGTTTAACTTGACTAACTTCAATGTGATAGATTTTGTTTCATCTTAGATTTTATTTAGTTGTATTTTTAAATGAATGAATGAATGAATGAATGAATGAACGCTTAGCCACTAGGATAAACGTTAACAACTAAACTGTCACTTATACCTGCTGGGAAAGGGAAAGTCAGTTTTTTTCTAATGGAGTGATACTGGGTATATCAACTACTCCAGATAGGCCTCATATTCAGAAGTAGTTGACCATAATAGATTCGACAGTTTTTGTGTGTGTGTATGTGTGCTTTTATTAGGTTACAATTGGGTGCAGTGTTTTTGGTTGTTTGTTTGTTTGTTGTTTCATTTTAGGTGGCATTTTATTTGGGGTTCTTAGTTTGGGGGAGGTTGTCGTTTTGGGGGCTTTTGCTTGGTTTTTTGGTTTTTTTTTTTTTTTTTTTTTTTTTTTTGCTTTGTTCTGTTTTGTTTTTTTGAGAAAGAATTTAAACTTGGTTAGGTTGGAAGGGCAAGAGGATCTGGAAGGACTTAGAGCAGGGGAAAATATGATCAAAATACCTTTAAAGTTAAAATTTATTTTGAATATTTAAAAAGAAAAAAAGAAAGAACTATGTACCAGTATACGATCTCACTGCCTGTCTCCCTCAGGGTCCCTTCCACCAGTCTTCAAGCAGCCAGCTGAGGACTAGACAGTCTAAGCCTGGGCCAGCCTGTTCGTTTTCTGCTTAGCAGTCAGTAAAACCCTCTCTTAAAATCCCAGTGAACATCAACCGCAGTGAGCACTGGGCCTCGGCGCTTATGCTGAGAGGCTGCGGTTTGGGAGTCATGTTGAGCCACGTGAAAGAGGGGCACACAGAGAAACTGGTCAAGTAAAAAGTTAGAAAGTATTTAAAGAGAAATGTAAACTCCTCGAAGGTGCCCAGAGCAGCTTTCATTTCCCACGGGCAGCTACAATCAGATCCTGGGTTCCTTGATCAAGCCCTCCTCTGCCAAGTCCCTTCCTGTGTTTGAACCAGTTAGTGCTTAGCAGTTCCTTGTCTAAGAAAACACTGAGATAACTGAAACGTGGACTAAAGTCCAAGAATCGCTCAGGAGAAATGCACTTTCTCCTTTTATGAACTAGACACTTCTAATTTTTAAGGCACTAAAACATAAAACTAATCAACCTCTTCCCTTATTTTCCTCTCTTGCTCTCTGAAGCACCATTTAAAAAAAAAAAAATCCACTTGAAAAGAACCAGTGAGGTCTCCATCCTTCTCCTTACCCAACACCCACTGGTGCATCCTCATAGCCTGCATTACTGAGACTTGAGCTTACGCCCAGCCCTATCCTGGCCCCCTAGCACATCCCTGAAACTAGTAGCCGGGAGCCTGGGAAAGAGCTCAGTTGGCACACTCCTTGGTTTGAGCTCCAGGGCTGCATGGAGCAGATGTAGGTGCACTTGCCTGTCATCCCAGCACCTGGAAGATAAAGGCAGGAGCATTCGAAACTGAAGCTTATCCTCTCTGCATGGTGAGTCTGAAGCTAGCCCAGGCAGGCTGGCACAGCTCAGCCCTGAAGTCTGGATCCAGAGATGCACACACCTCAATGAATCTGCTAGATAATGGTTCTTCTTTCTCATTTTTCCACTGGGATATTGTGCAGAGAGCTGATCTAATGTCACAAAGACAGGAACAATGTCACTTCTGAGAGTTGGATCTTAGCACATTTTTCTGCTCTGATTATTCTCTCTCAGTGTCTCTCTCTGTCTCTCACTCTGACTGTCTCTCAGTATCTCTCTGTCTCTTTCTGTCTCTCCCTGTATCTCTCTGTCTCTGCCTGTGTGTGTGTGTGTGTGTGTGTGTGTGTGTGTGTGTGTGTCTGTGTGTCTGTGTGTCTGTGTGTCTGTGTGTCTATCTCTGTCTTAAGACTGTTCTGTTCCAGGAGAAGAGGTTCACATTGTAAGGAACTAGTGTCATCCAACAGTGAGCCAGAACCTCCAGTTTGTCCACAGCACATAAAGGAGCTTACAAAAACATCAATACCCAGTCGACAATTCAAAGGAGACGATAGGCCTGGCAGATAGCTCAACACAAGCTTACAAAACACTTTAAACCAGAACCACCTACCTGAGTCACTTCCATGTTCCAGAAAACGTACATTGTGGTTTGAATAAGCTTGTGCCCCGTCAGCTTAGAACAAGTGGCTCCCAGCGGGTAGCACTGGTTGAGAGGGTTAGAAGATGTACTCTTGCCGGATGAAATACATTGGAGGTGGGCTTTAGATGTTTATGGTTTCACCCCACATCAAGTTTGCTTTCTGCTTCATGCTTGTAGTTAAAGATAAGAGCACTCAGCTTCCTGCTTTGGCTGCCATGCCTCCTGCTCAGTGCTAAGCCTTCGGGCCATGAGGGACTCTTATCCCTCTGGAACCATAAGCCAAACTGAGCTCTTTCTTCTTCAGGCTGCTTCTGGTCATAGTGTTTTATCACGGCAACCGAAAATGTAGTCCGTGTAGTCATTTTCTGAAGCTCTTAAATTTACATGTCCTTTGTTACTTTTGCATTCCCTTTCTTTTCTGAATTGTCCACTCATAATTAGTCAATAGCAAACACCAGAGAACTTTTTTTATTCATATGGGTGGAGGCCCATGCCTGGGGAGATCAGAAAAATACTTGCAAGAGCTACTTTTTTCCTTCCAATATCAAATTCTGGTCAGCGGGCTTGGAGGCAAGAGCCTTTATTGGCTGAGACATCTCACCAGCTCCCAGAGAATTTCTATTTTTCATATGTGTATGTATGCCTAAATGTGTGGGCACATATCTTCCTCAGTTGTTCTCGACTTTATTTACGGAGGCAGATGTCTCACTGATTCAGCTAGTCTCCTAGTCTCCATACAGCTTGTGCTGGGAAATAACCTGTTTCCACCTCATGAGAACTGCAGATTACAGGCAGGCTGCCCTGCCTGCCCTGCCTGCCCTGCCTGCCCTGCCTGCCCTGCCTGCCCTGCCT
>JADRCD010218371.1:1582-12731 GCA_019843815.1 Montemys delectorum | reverse complement strand
CTGCCCTGCCTGCCCTGCCTGCCCTGCCTGCCCTGCCTGCCCTGCCTTTATTGTAGGTTCTGGGCCTCTGAACTTCAGTCCTTACACTTGTGTGGCAAGCAGGTTACCCACTGAGCCATCCCTCCAGTACAGCACCAGTGGGCTGTGAGAAAGACTTTGACCCTCCCCGAGTGGAATGCTAAATCCTGCGTTACTATTTGTTCTCAGGGAAACCAAGTACAATTATGCAACATAAATTCCTCCAAAGCATCGGGGACTTCAGCTCAATTTAAACCCCTGCTGGTTTTATTACCAGAATGAATGATTATAAAATAGATGCATGCAAATGAAGAGATAAAAAAAATTAAAGGGCATGTGAAATTTAATGCATGCTGCTTGTAACTCTATGACAGGATGCTGCGAAAGGCAGTAGCAGTGCCATGCCATGTAAAAATGTGGTTTGTAACATTTACAACTTAAGAGCATAGTTTTAATATTGTATTGTCATGATATATTTTGGGGGTCGGGGAAAATGCAGAGCCAGACAGAGTGACATAACAGGGACCTGTAACCTCGGTACTTTAGTGGTGGCAGTCAAATGTTGTAATACCAAAAGTTTGGCAACATCTATGAAGTCATGACAACCAAGAACAACGAGGGAGTTTCCTTACAAGGACCAGTCCACGGGAAGAAATTAAGTGCAGCATTAGGAAGCAGGGCCTAGTGATACACGCCTGTCATCCCAGCACTTGGGAGGTAGAGGCAGGGTGAGATATTCAAGATCATCCTCATTGGCAAGCAAATTCAAGTCCAAATGGTCCAATTGAGCTTCAGTCTCAACAGCCAAAGAGGCTTGGGCCAGTAAGATGGCTCGGTGGCTAAAAGAACTTGCCACATAAACCCTGACAACCTGAGTCCAATCCCCCAAATCCACAGGGTAGAAAGAGAGAATTGACTCCAGAAGGTTGTCCTCTGATTTCCATAGATGCTCTGTAGCTCATGGATACATACACACACAAATACATACATAAATACATACATACACATAATAATAATAATAATAATAATAATAATAATAATGGTAGTATAATAAAATAATAATACATTTTAAAAGAATTCTATTACAAAAAAATTAATAAATATTTGCATTTCTGTTTCCAAAGAATGGAGTGTTGAACTCTTCTGTGCCTCCACCCACAAAAAGAAAATGTACGGAGTGCCCCAGAGTACAAACAGCACTGGGAGATTTGAAGATAAGAAAAACCCTAGCGATTCATCTTGGGAGGCGCAGCAAGATTCATCACTAGGACCAGAGTCTGAAGCTGTGTTAAGAACTGCTCATCCTTGGTCCTCTTTGGAACTCCACAGTGGGGTAACAGATTAGAGCGGTTTGCTTCCTTTGGGGGCATTTAACTGGGGAATACTGTGTCCTACAGCAGAACTCACAGAAAGAAGCTTTTGATATAATCTCATGGGCTCCTTGAGGAGAAGGTCTAGATTTAAAAAAATTATCCCCTTTGCAAGCTGGTACAACCACTCTGGAAATCAGTTTGGCGGTTCCTTATAAAATTGGACATGATACTACCAGAGGACCCAGCAATACCACTCCTGGGCATATACCCAGAAGATGCTCCAACATGTAATAAGGACACATGCCCCACTATGTTCATAGCAGCCTTATTTATAATAGCCAGAAACTGGAAACAACCCAGATGTCCCTCAACAGAGGAATGGATACAGAAAATGTGGTCCATTTACACAATGGAGTACTACTCAGCTGTTAAAAACAACGAGTTTCTGAAATTCTTAGGAAAATGGATGGAACTAGAAAATATTATCCTGAGTGAGGTAACCCAATCACAAAAGAACACACATGGTATGCACTCACTGATAAGTGGATATTAGCCCAGAAGCTCAGAATACCCAAAATATAATTCACAAACCATAGGAAACTCCAGAAGAAGGATGACCAAAGGGTGGATACAAAGTCTGGAGCAGAGACTGAAGGAGGGACAATCCAGAGACTGCCCCATCTGAGAATCCTTCCTATATACAATCACTAAACCCAGACACTATTGTGGATGCCAGCAAGTCCAGGCTGACAGAAGCCTGATATAGCGGTCTCCTGAGAGGTTCTGCCAGTGCCAAACTAATACAGAAGTAGAGGCTCACAGCCATCCATTGGACTGAGCACAGGGTCCCCAATGAAGAAGCTAGAGAAAGGACCCATGGAGCTGAAGGGGTTTGCCACCCCATAGGAGGAACAACAATATGATCTAACCACTACCCCCAGAGCTCCCAGGGACTAATCCACCAACCAAAGAGTACACATGGTGGGACTCAAGACTCCAGCTGCATATGTAGCAGAAGATGGCCTAGTCAGTCATCAATGGGAAGAGAGGCCTGTGGTCCTGTGAAGGCTCTATGCCCCAGTGTAGGGGAATGCCAGGGCTAGGAAGCAGGAGAGGAAGGGTTGGTGAGCAGGGAGAGGGGAGAGGGAATAGGATTTTTTTTTCCAGAGAGGAAACCAGAAAAGGGGAGAACATTTGAAATGTAAATAAAGAAAATATCTAATGAAAAAAGAAAAAAATCATCCCCTAGTCCCTTACCCCAAGAAATGAGGATGTCCTTACACTTGTATAAATACTTTCAGAAAGGCTGGAGGAGTGGCTGGAGCTGAGAATGGCCATTTCTGCATGTCTCTGGTGGAAATGGGTAGGAGCTTGCAGGCCTTCATAATCCAGGCCTGATCCCCATTCCTAGCCCACCCTAATCATTCAGCCCCCCCACTTCCTCCCACTCTAGCCCAGCAAGCCAGGATCCGTGTCAACAGTGGCCAAAGGCAGTTTTTCCATTTAGGAAAACCCAACTGTGGCCCTCAATCCTGCATGCCAGAATCAAAAGAAAGCTTGCTTTGTTTAAAATAGCATTGGTAGACTGCTGCTGTGCCTCAGTTGATATGGAGTTTGCCTAGCACATGAAGCCCTGGGTTCTGTCTTCAGCACCACAGAAACTAGATGTAGTAGGACATGCCTATAATCCCAGACAGGATGCCCCACCTAAGTACATACACCAGCTAAGTGCCTCATGGGCAGTATAGACTTCAAGTCCATTTAAGGAGAAGAATAAATTGCTACTCATCATGAATATTTGAGGTCATCAGAGAACACCTGAAAGTGAGAATACTGAATCTGGAAAAGCCATGGGTATGTCAGACATCTCAAGGAAATTGTGTGCAGACATGACTCACTCAGGCAAGACAAGTGTGCAGGGACATTTGTGTGTCAAGGGATAAGAATTTATTTTTGAAATAATATCTTACCAATCCCAATAATCCAAGTATTTGTAAGTCAGATTTGGGGGACTAAAAAATGAGAAAATACATGTATATGTATATAATATACAAGCAGAAAGTTCTTTTGTTTTCCTTGAGTTATGAGGGTATAAAGAAGTGCCACTTTAGATTATACAAGGTCCAGGTGAAGAGCTCTCGGGAGAAGTTGGGAAGCTCCATGCACTAGTATTCAGAACAAACAAGGTCTCCCCACTTTCAGAAGACAACAGAGGCCAAGTCTGGAGTTAAACAAAGAAGTGAACTATCTGTGAAGAAGGAGAGGGAGGTAGAAGGATGGAAGAGCAGAATATCTGCCCCCATCATGCCCTAGCAGAAGTGGGGTAAAAACAAGATTAGAGGGAGGTGGAGATTTCAATTTGAATATGAGTTTGTTATAAACATGAATCCACTGAGAATATTCTGCATTGGTTTGGCTTTACCAAGAAATTATTCAGTTCAACACTTTCTGCAGAGTTAGAAATGACATTTGCTACACAAAAAGTATGGGTTTGCAATCTGACTAGGACCAAAACTTCAAAGCCATGCCTGAACTTTTGTTTATTCTTTTCTCCAAAGAGGTCAGGGTGTCTCTTCTCAACTCAGGTGGGTTGGAGCACAGGCCCTTCCTAACCAAGGCAGCAGAGTCAGATACATCAACTCACCTCTCAGCTTGCTAACTCAACAATTGTCTCTACATGCTGGGGAGGAGGCTCATTCTGTAAAGTGCTTGCTCTACAAGCAGAGAGCCTGAGATCAGATCCCAAAACCGATGATATAAAGCCAGGGAGAGTTATATGTGCCTATAATTCCAGCAGTGGGGAAATAGAAAGCAGAGAAAGGCCCTGGAGGCTGGCAGACATATTAGCCTTGACTATATGATGAAGTTCCAGGACAATGAAAGACTGTCTCAAACCTAACGTTGAAAACACCTGTAGGCCAGTACCAGAGGTTGTCCTCTGAGCACTACATGCATGTAGTACACAGACACACACTCATATACATACATACACACACACAAACACAAATAATATTAAGAGAAGGTAAATGAATACAATTTAGAAACTCCACTACTTGTGTAATTTTTGTGTATGTTTGAAATAATTTTCTAAATTATTTCAAAATAAAATATTTAAATGTAGCACAACACTGGACAAAGCTTAACAGCTTTGGTCTAGACATTATTAGAGGGGTCCCTAGAAAGGCCAGGCAGGAAACATAACAGCCTTGGATCATTCTTGTGTTTGAACAGAGAATATTACTTGAACTTCTTAGGTTAAAGTTAGAGTAAGCAAACAGCATAAAAAAAGTTGCCTTGGTTTTCAGCGCAAACCAGAGAAAACACAATTATCCAAGTTCACCTCTTGTTTGAATTGTCACTCTTTGTCCTTTCCATACTTCATTATTTCAACGCTGTTCTTTAATCTCAGGAACCTGTTCTCATGTCATATCTGTGAGTCAATAAAGACCATGTCTTTGTATTCTAAATATCCGAAAGGCATCTTTTTTGCTTTTATCTTTTTGAAATCAAATGTGCCCACAGTATCTGTGCCAATCAACTTAGACTGTGATGCGGACCGAATGCCACTCACCATCCCTGGAAGGCTGAGAGTCCACACAACTAAGAAGCAACTGTGTTGAATTGCCGGAGACTTCCTGATCCCAATGTAAGCAGCAGCTACCGCTTGCTAGAGTAACCATCAGGAAATGCCTCGCGTCTACTGTGCTTACCAGTACTTCACTGGTCCTCACACAGCCCTTTCCATTCAGTCAACACACCCTGAGCTTAAGGAAACACATCAAATTTTTCATCATAGCAGGGTAAGAATTATAGAGTCCAGATAATCAATGATTTATTCTGTGTTTTCTAAACTGTTGTGAAGTATGATATGTCTCCCTAGAAACTTTTAGATATCTAAACACAGAAGTTCTGGACAAAATGTTTATTGCACATAAAAACCTGACTGAAATTAGTAGCCCTTTCTACCTGTATATGGATACAGGATAACTGAGAAAATATGCAAACGCTTAAATATATAACATATATACAAAATATATAAATACATGTAATTACAATAAATACTGTATCCAGATGCAAATCAGGTCTATCACAAATGGGAACATGCCCCCAAACAACTTTTTTCTCAGTTGTACAAAGATTCATAATGTGTGAGGTTCTGGTTGACTCCGGATGCTAACTGCCTTCATGGTATGTATTCAGACCCTAGACAGGAGCCTAGGAGTGGTCACTCCTCACCTGTGTCCTCTCTGTCATATAAAAATCTCCTACACGTACCCAATAGCTTAACTGCACAGTCACTTTAATCATTTCAAGACTTACCAAGCCACTTAAGTGGCTACACATGCCTTGGAAATGCTGTCTAAATTTCTCAACGTTCTGACTCCAAACTCTCTTTCCAGTACAATTTCATCTTTAGCATTTTAACCAAGAATTACCCTTCCCACCATTCCCACCCACCCTTCCAAGCCCACCTCAGATTCTCTCACGAGAGAGCTTGTCCTTTCTCCCTCAGTATCCCATATGTACTAGGGCATTGACGTCTTCAGCTTTTGTGACTACCTTCTCTGATAAGGGTCATTTCCTTCAGTGCTGTGACTCTTCGGTTAAATACTGAGCTCCTTTGGGTGATGGCCCATCTGCTCACCACACCCTCCATTCCTGTTGAGTGTTCTGTTCAGAAACCTTTAGAAAATAAGTCAGTCAATCCACCAGCATATCAGTCAACATCCTGAGAAAGTGCATGTGGCTTTATCCTACAGTACCATCACATTTTCTCCTTCCACCATGAGGGTCCAGAGGATCGAACTCAACTCATCAGGCTTAGCTTTTCTCACTAAGCCATCTTGTTGTCTCTATATGAATAACTTTCAAACCAAAGAAATAAAATAAGCAAATTAGCTAAAGAGAGATCTCATGGAAGGCATGCAAATACACAATGAAGACAGAGATTGCTACATGACACATCATTATGAAATCACAGATTAAAACAAGATATTGCCACACACCTCTCAGAAGAGCCAAAATCCAAGACAATAATAATACTGAATGCTAGTAAGGATGTGAGGCAATAGGAACTCTTGCATCTGCTCATCACTGTGGCAATACAAAATGATACAGCCACTTTGAAAGCCACCTTGTCAGCTTCTCACAAAACTTAATAGACTCACTGTTATTCTTTTGTTGATGTGTTTGGAGGGGTATATGCATATGCATGTGTGCATATGTGTGTGCATGTGTGCACATGTTTGGAGAAAAGAAGCCAACCTTGCTGTCATTCTTTAGAAACTTCCTGCCTTCTTTTGTGAGGTGGGGTCGCTCACTGTGACCTGGGCTCCCTGACTGGGTTATGCAGGGTCGCCAGAGAGATCCAGGGATCCTACTATCTGTCCCTCCCCAGCACTGGGATGACAAGTGTATGCCATCACACTTGGATTTCTCATGAATTCTGGGGAATCTAACTCCAGTCTTCATGGTTGCTCAGAAAGCACTCCATCTTCTGAGCCATCATCTCCCCAGAACATGCTTTTGTTTTTGATACAATCTTGCTGTATAGTCCAAGTTGACCTGAAAATTATTATGTAGCCCAAAATATCCAAGAATTCCAAAATGTCCTCACTCAGCCTCCTGAGGATTAGGATTATAGGTGTATACTAACACACCAGCAATCATACTACTTGGTATTTATCCTAAAGTGTACAATGCTTACATTTATGCAAAATCCTGCATACTGATGTTTATGTAAACTTTATCCACAGTTGTCTCAACTTGAAAGCAACCAATTGTCTTTGGGTAAATGAATGACTGAATTGTGGTACAGCTGGAGGATGAAAATTATTCAGCATTAGAATAAAAGGACTTATTAAACCACAAGAAAAGCACATAAGAAACTTTAGAGTAAGATACTAAGTGAACTAGTAGGAACTGAAAAGACACATCCTGTCCAACTCAAACTATGTGACCTTCTGGAAGGTTCAAGATCAGCGATGCTACTGCTTAGGCTGGTAGAGGAAAGGAACTCATGAACATAAGTGAGTTTTGAGCTGCCAAGATGAGTTTGTGTCATTCCATACAGTTGGGTCTGCATTGCTGTACTTTTGTTTAAAGCCACAGGTTGTACAAGAGTGAGCTGTAATATAAGTCATGTTCTTAGAGTAATCATTGTATGTCAATATAGGTTTATAATTGTAACAAATGTCTTATTCTATTGGGAAAACTTCGTAACAGACATAAACGGTAGGGATTTGGGAAATTCTTGAACTTCTCTCAAGCTTAATGCTTTAAAGAAGTAATGTACAACAAAAATGGAATAATGAAATTATTTCAAGCTGGGCGGTGGTGGCGCACGCCTTTAATCCCAGCACTTGGGAGGCAGAGGCAGGCAGACTTCTGAGTTCGAGGCCAGCCTGGTCTACAGAGTGAGATCCAGGACAGCCAGGGCTACACAGAGAAACCCTGTCTCGAAAAAAAAAAGAAGAAGAAAAAGAAATTATTTCACTTATGACTTTCAGCTGAAGCCTCACTGTGGCATGGGAGTCAGTCAGAGAGTCCATTGAGTATCCTCAGCTGGAGTGATCACTTTAGCATCAAATGCTGGGACCTCCATGTTGATGAACAAGTAACTCAGAAAGACAACTGCTCAGCCATCATAGATTTATTCATTCATTCCTATGCTGAGTCATTCATCTAACAAACATTTACTGAAGTCCTTCCATTCGCTGGGCTATGCCTTTGATGAGTTACAGTCAGGGAGACTGACACATAAGCAAAGAGTCACTGCAAACTAAGATCAACTTAGTGACTGGACCGAACATGGGATGGGGAGGACAAACTGAAAGGGAACATTGCCTGGTGAGGCAGAGAAGATTCTTGTAAATGTGGGAGATATCCCAATCCATAAACAACAAACAAGCCTGCCAAGTGCAAATAACATGAGCAGAGATATGGAAAGTTCTACTTTATGCACACGAGGACCTGAAAAAGAACAGTTCAGCTCTCTAGGGAACAAAGTCAATGCAGGAAAACACAACCGAAGTTGCTATCTATTTCGTCAATGGCTCAAGTGTGCTTCTTATCGCTGTGATTAAGTATCCCAACAAAAAGCAAGTTGAGGAAGAAAAGGTATATTTCAGTCCCAGGTCCATCGCTGAAGGAAGTCAGAGAAGTCGAGGCTGCAGCAACTGAAGGTGGGAACAGCAATGATCGTGGAAGAATGCTGCTTATTGGCTTGCTTCCCTGGCTTGCTCATAAAGCTACCTTTGTTGTACAAGGTGGCCCACCTACCCACAGGTGGCATTGCCACCAGTATACTGGGCCCTTCTACATCAATTAACAATCAAGAAAATGCCGCACAGCCACACCCACAGGCCAGTGTGATGAAGGAAATGCCCCAACAGAAGTCCTCCTCCCAGGTATTCAAATTGACAACCAAGATTAGTCATCATATTCACCTTAATAATTTCTTTCCTGGAGCCTTTCTCTGCCTCCTTAGTTCCCTGTGGTTTATGGGAAAATACCTACATTTGATTTTATAGTATTTCTGCTTGATTGGCAACCAACTGTCTCTCGGAAATCAGACTCTGCCCCACTCCCATTTCACCACTGAGAAAAAAGACCGACTGGAAAAAAGTTATTCTTAAAATAGCTTCTGTGAAAACCAAAACCTGCACTATTTTAGCATAGAGTTAGTGCCGGCTGAGAATTCTTTCAATGAGTTTCACTGTCTTTCACCGAGTTGCAGAGCAGTTCCTGGTCAAAGTTCAGTCTTGCTTTTTGGTGGAATTAAAAAAACTGGCTGTTCTACTAACGTTCTTTCTTGAAAGATTTGTTGTTGATGCTTTATTTTTTGCAACCCTTGGAACATTTGAGATTCTTTCATAGAAAATTTGCGTAGTCTAAGAGCTGGGGCTATCAGGCCTGTTTGATGCACCTTATTCTATAAATACAATGTTGGTCAGATGAAGGAGAAGGGGCCACAGGCGCATAATTGGAGTTTAAGAAAGACCACCATAGCTAAGCAGGGAAGAAAAACAAAAATATCCAGATACTCCGTGAGAGGGGCAGCCCAGAGAGATGGGGACTATCTAAAGCAAATGAATGAAAACGGCATCCTATTAAACAGAGACAGCTGCACGTGGATGAATGGGAGAAGAAGTACCCTGCAATAGCCCGCCCACTAAAGGACCAGCACCTACAAGGACCTGCCACTCGTGCTAACAGAAAAGCATCAGCACTGAAATGAAGGTATAAGAGCCTTGTCTTCCAGTCATGAGGGTTAGACATAGCTGAGTAAAAATCAGTGGCGTTCTTACAGTTCTTAAGAGTTTAGTAAGATACAAAATGGCACAGGAAACATTTTAGAAAATGGAAGCTTCCCTTTGTATAATTGAGACCCAAGGTGTTTTCCTAAACTTAAAGGAAGCTGACAAGGGACACTCTGTAAGAGACTGTAAGAGTCTCCTTCAGTTTGTCACAAAAATCAAAATAGGTTATCATCTATTGCGTTTAAGAAAATCTAGTAAAGTTCAGCTCCATGGAGATGACGAAGAGATAGCCAGAGGGATGAAGTGCCAAATATAGAGGGTATTCTTACAAGCATCCACACCTTCATAAGAGTATCAACCTGAGGTTTGTCTTGTTTGTTCAGTTTATTTGTTTTTTTTTTTTTTCAAAACAGGATCTCCCATAGACATGGCCGGTCTCAAACTCACTGTGTTCAAGGATACCTTCGGACTGCCTGTCATCCTACCTCTACTTCCTGCCTGGTTTATGTGATGAGGGTGATTGAACCCACCATTTCATGAATGCTTGCTAAGCGTTCTACCAGTTGAGTTTTCTTCTTGAATTTATTACTTTCCCAGGCTGCCCTGCCCTTGGTGAATACTGCCTGTCATGTAATGTTGACACTCCTTTCAATGAATACAAATGGGCCTGTTGCTTTAGGTTCCCAGGAATGGATTTTATTCAATATGTCCACACCTTCCTTCACTTTATAAATTCACTAGATACATTATAACATACATTCTTTTCAAATAAATGTCTGCAGGCTTGCTGTTTGGTGCATTTAAAGCCCTATGAAATCATGAATAATAGTCAGCGGCATAAGTCAGGCAGTGGTGGCACATGCCTTTAATTCCAGCACTCAAGAGGCAGAGGCAGGTGGATCTATCTCTGTAGGTTCCAGGACAGCCGGGCCACACAGAGAAAACCTGTGTCAAAAAAATCCAAAAGGGAGAAAAAAAGTGAGTCAGATAGTTGAGACTGGTGACACAAGTGTGTCTGTCAACCCAGTACCTGGATGGCTAAAACAAGAAAATTGAAAGTTCATGGCCAACCTGGGCTACAAAATGAATGCAAGTGTGGTGGTTTGAATAAGAGTGGCTCCATAGACTTAAATCTTTGAACACTTGGCCTCTAATTGGTTTGGGGAGTATTTGGGGATGGGGTGGGGGGTGAAGGTAGGATGGTGATTTCCAGTTAATCTCTCTCTGCCTAATGCTTATGGATCAAAATGTAAGCTCTCAGCTGCCACTTCAGCACCATGCCTACCTGTCTGCTACCATGTTCACCACCATGGCAATCACAGATTTTAACTCTCGGAACCTGTAAGCTCCTAACAAACTCTTTCTTGTGTAAAATGTCTTGGACATGGTACCTTATTACAACAATAGAAGTGTAAGTAACACATAAGCCCAGCCCTGGTAATTTTTCAAGACTGTCTCGAAAGAAAGAAAGAAAGAAAGAAAGAAAGAAAGAAAGAAAGAAAGAAAGAAAGAAAGGGGGAGGGAGGAAGGAAGGAAGGAAGGAAGGAAGGAAGGAAG